>ML333676.1:1951-97680 GCA_005239505.1 Nicotiana paniculata
TCACTTCTTAGGGAAGGGAAGATTTTTTTCACCCACTAAACCAGCAGTGAGTACATCAACATACCGAAGATACCAACTCCTATCCTTATCGTCTCCAGGGGTTACCAACACTCTTTTGCTTCTAGCAGTCAGAGTAAAAACCCCTTCACGAAATAAGGAAGGAGAGTAGAGGTGAATAGGATGGTTGAAGGTAAAAGGAACCGAGGCTAAAGAATCCAAACTCCTAAGGCATGCGATAGCTCACCACACAAGCGGCCCAACTTGTCCTAAGCATATATTTAAAAAATGACAAAACTCAATTATAATTGGGTCAATAGGGGGTCTAAACCCTAAAGTGAAAGGATACATATAAACAAAAGAATATCCCATATCGTAAGACGTTATTCTTTGATTACTATTCGGAATATAGACAGGAAATTTAGACCTCCAAAAGCACTCCTTACGAACAAGGGAAATCTGACCCTCAGTTATAAGGGTCTGATGTCTTTCGACACTATCAAGAGAAAAAGATTGATCTACAAGAACTTGACTATCCCTAGCAAAAACANGTTCTGAATATAGATAGGAAAGTCAGATTTCCAAAAGCATTCCCTACGAACAAGGGAAATCTGACCCTCAGTAATAAGGGTTGGATATCTTTCTACACTATCAAGAGAAGAAGATTGATCTACAAGAACTTGACTATCCATAGGCGAAAACAAACTCAGAAGGGACAATTTCATCGACTCCAGGTTCACGACGGCATTCGCCTCTACCTCTAGACGAAGACTGAGAAACCCTAAATCTTGGAGAAACTAGAGATCTAGTGGAAGGAGAAGGAACTATCTAATAAGAAGAAGAGCCCCTCGAAGGAGTGGATCCTAGACTTCTAAGTCTACCACCCCTCCAACTCCTNTCAGGGATAATCGACTCCAGGCTCACGAAGGCGTTCGCCTCTACCTCTAGACAAAGACCGAGAAACCCTAAATCTCGGAGAAACTGTAGATCTAGTGGAAGAAAGAGGAACTATCTGATAAGAAGAGGAGCCCCTCGAAAGAGTTGATCCTAGACTTCTAAGTCTACCACCCCTGCGACTCCTAGTCGGAGTAGAAGATGGCATTAAACTTTCAAGTTCTATTACACTTTGAGGTTGGTTTGAAGAAGACATGTTTACAAAGGCGAAGAAGAAAGTTCTTTACAAAATACAAAGTTAGAAAAATGTTTCGTGGAAGAAAACAAAAGAAAACATGTATTTATACTTAAAGACAACCGTTAAACATGAAGAAAACAAAATAATGATGAAAAGTCATAATTGAAGATGTCACTTCGGGACTGGCACAGCCACAAAAAGCCNAAAGATAAAGTTAGAAAAGTGTTTCGTGGAAGCAAAGAAAAGAAAATATGGTTTTATACTTGAAGACAACTGTCAAATATGAAGAAAAAGGAAAATAATGATGAAAAGTCATAATTGAAGATGTCACTTCGGGAATGTCACAGCCGCAAAAAGCCCTAAAAGGTGCTGAGTAAATGCAGAACCAATCCGAAAAGGACATGTGGTATGAGGAAGTGACAAATGACGCCTATGGTGCAGAGAAGGATACAATGATTCAAGGAAAAGCGGCGACAAAATATTCCCGCCATAAATGAATATCCACTTACCAAATATTAATCGTTAAATATATGGTAACTGGGAGGACTATCTTTATTGGTAAAAAAGAGTTTCACACGTAAGACAACTTTTGACAACTCAGCCAGTCACGTAGACACAGGAAAACGCGACAGCTGGACGTGACTCCTTGAAGAGATACGGTATAAAGAGGCACGATTAAGTAAACCCACGAACTTATCAGCCACGAAAAACTCAACGTGATCAAAACGGGAGAGAGGCACGGTCAGAATGAATCTAGACAAAGCTATGAGCAGATTCAGGGGCCCACAGTTGATTACACGAACGTTATGTAACTGAAGCCCAATTACCGTTATCCTTTTTAACGCCTCATTAATGTCATAATTAGTCACTAATGAATAACCATAGCAAGAGTCATACGTTATAAGAATCTCCTATATAAGGGAGGGGAATACAACTTGTAAAGGCATCTGATTCTCGAATACAATCAACATCAATCTTTTATTTATGCAATATTTTCTATTATTTATTTTTTCCATTATCTTGATTATCAGTAACCCGTATTCATCGTAAAAATAAGCTTTAGTCAAAGGGTCTAATTTTTTAGTTAAACAGTAAGCTCGGGAATGAGATTATTTTGAGGTTATAAGTATTATGTTATTTCAAACAAGAGATAGGTAAATTCGTGAAGTCAAGAGGGTAAGCAAATAAAATAAAATGAGTTTCGTCAAAGTTCGATATTTTGAGATAAAATACAGTCCAGGCTATAATACCCCGTATTTATGGACTAGTGTCATACAAGGTACCACATGACCATGATAGTAAGGTGTGTTAAAAGTAAGTAGTAATTTAAGTAATTTGAGATAATTCTTAATTATGTGAGTAATTGATTAATTATTGGATTAGTGGATGATTAATAAGTTGATTAAGGAAAGGAGTGAATTTTTGGATAAGTTAACCCCCCCTCCAATGTGGCAACCCAAAGAGGCCTTGATAATGAGTCTTAACTCACAAAACAAGGTGGCACATTTTGGAGGAGCTCTTGTCTAAGTCATCACCTAGTTGGGCCCACACCCACTAAGGTAAAAGACTCTCAATTCACAAAGATATGGAATGACAACGTTCAACTTCAACAAAAGCCATGAAAGACTTCTCAAATTCAACAAAATTCATATGAGGTCATGATAAATTCACAAAAGAGAGATATACATATCTTCATATCAACGTAAATAGCTTCAGCAAGAGATTCATACGAGACTTCTTAGCATAATAACAATGGGATTTTGCGATTCTAAGGGAGTACCGTGCATCTTTCTCAAGAATATCATACGGATTCTCCCCTACTTCGATCTGTCGTTACGCGTTTTGTCGCAACTGACGTATGTTAGAGGAATTTTTAAGAGAATCGGCTCAGGTATGTTAAGGCTATCCCTTCTTTATTTTTGTCATGATCCATACGATACAAACAAAACGAGCAAATGCACAACTTCCATAAATGACTCTATTCATAGAAATACTAGAGATGCCTATGTTCCCGATTCCTCATGTGTCCTATTATTCTATCATCTGTTCATGGGTCTCATAAAATACTTAAGTTGATAAAGTTTACTTCATGACATTAATCAAAAGCATAATGATCTTATGACGTTCCGAGAGATTTTATTGACGTACTTCTCATGCATTGACATTGATCCATGACCAGATGGTGTTATATATATATATATATATATGGGAAAAGGTTACAATGTTATATACACACCACCACCTGATCATCTGGTATACATTAATGATTTTGTGTTACACCCCATAGTTTCGTATGTGAGAGTACGTCGTGAGTCAATTGATATAAGCTATTAAATGAGATCATCTTTGAAAGTACATAAATTAAGTTAATCATGTTAACTTGGAGGTTACAAATATTTAAGATCATGGACTGCAAATACCAAGACACTACTACAAAAAAGCCTTTGGTGGCAATTATTTAGCGGCAATAATGTCACGCCCCGAAATCCCACCGTCGGGCCGTGATGACGTCTAACGTTGAACCCGCTAGACAAGCCAACGTGTATATATAAACTAGCATAATAACCTCAATTTAATAGAATAAACTAAAACAGTTCACAATTAAACAGCGGAAATAAATACAGTTTAAGCTAAGTAAAGACAATCATAATACAACGTTGCATAAATTCCCAAAACCCGGAGTCACAAACTCACGAACTGTCTATAAGAGTGCTAAATACAAGTCCGAAAGGAATTACATGGCTGTCTCTGAAACTAGAGGAAAAACAAGACAGAAGCGAAGACATAGGGACGGGAGAGACGCCAAGGCCCACGAACGCCAGCGGTTATACCTTGAAGCCTCTAGGATAAGCTGGAAGACATTCCCACTAATGATGTCCTCCGGGTCCGGCTGCGTAATCTGCACAACATAAAGAAGTGCAGGTGTAGTGTCAGTACAACCGACCCCATGTACTGGTAAGTGCCTAGCCTAACCTCGGCGAAGTAGTGGCGAGGCTAGAACCAGACTACCAAATAATCCTGTACAGTTCAAATAAACATATACATATATACAACGGATAAGTAATATAGGGAGAAAACAATTAATAAAGGAAGGGGGACATGCTGTGGGGAGATAACAGTTTCATATAAGAAATTTCAAATAAGGAAAAGAACAACAAGGCCAGAATATCAATAAGGACCAGAAATCACAAACTTGCACGACATCACCCTTCGTGCTTTTACTCACGTCCTCACTATGCAATGTATAATGTAATCAATGTAAATCATGGCACGGCATCACCCTTCGTGCTTTTACTCTCATCCTCACTATGCAATGTATAATGTAATCAATGTAAATCATGGCACGGCATCACCCTTCGTGCTTTTACTCTCATCCTCACTATGCAATGTATAATGTAATCAATGTAAATCATGGCACGACATTACCCTTCGTGCTTTTACTCTCGTCCTCACTATGCAATGTATAATGAAATCAATGTAAATCATGGCACGACATCACCCTTCATGATTTTACTATCTTTCCTCACAGTGTAATCAATGAATATCGGTACAGAATGGTACATCGTACGGCACGGCATCACCCTTCGTGCTTTACACTCTTTCCTCACAATATCGAACAATGCACGACATCAACCTTCGTGCTTTAGCACTCTTCCACCCAAACAGCAATCACAAACAAGGAAAAAGGAGTAAACATAATATAAATAGTAATCCCGGCAAGGGAACAATATCAAACAATGCACGACATCACCCTTCGTGCTTTTACACTCTTCCTCACAATATCAAATAGTTCACGACATCACCCTTCGTGATTTAACACTCTTCCTCACCCAAACAACAATCACAAACAAGGGCAAGAGAGTAAGCAGAATAAAATAGAAATCCCGGCAATGGAACATCAATTAAACAATTAAATCCCGGTAGGGGAACAATAATAGTAATCTCAACATCCCAACAAGGGAGACAATATCAAAAGCAACAATGACCCGGCAAGGGTATGTTTTAGTAGCTCTTTCTCTTTCTTTCACTTTCATTTCATAATTTACTCTATTACTTGAGCCAATGCTCCAAAGGATTCAATTATCTCATATATCTTCATCATTCGTGTTACAATCTGAGCCAATGCTCCAAAGGATACAATTATCTCATATTTCTTCATCATTCGTGTTACAATTTGAGCCAATGCTCCAAAGAAGTTTAAAGATTACAATTCCCTTCACATGTTCTTCACAACATATAGAAATCATCAATTAAGCATGGAAATTACAACAAAGTCAAAATATTCGCAATATAGGGACTCACGGTCATGCTAGACACCAATGTATAGATACTCGTCACCATGCCTATATATCGTATTTGACAATTAGCAAGTAGCAAATAATATTCAACTCCTATTCCCTCAAGCTAAGGTGAGACCAAACACTTACCTCGGGTCCAAAATATAGCAATCAAACCTCTAACACCGCGTTTCCTTTAGAATTCAACTCCGGAATGGTATTATCTAGACATAATCAACTCAAGTATGTCAATAAAGATTCGATGATTCAATTACATAGCCTAATTATCCATTTCCTAGCATTCTTTCAAAAATACCAAAATTCGACCCCAGGCCCGCTTGGTCCAAACACGAGGCTCGGACCAAAACCATGTCACCCATTCACCCACGAGCCCGAATATATAATTTGTTTTCAAATTTGACCCCAAAATGAGGTCTAATTCAAGAAAATTCAAAAGGGCCTAACTCTACCCAAATTTCAGATTTTCTACTCTAATTTGCATGTTTTAGGCTTAGGAATTCATTAAATATAGATGAAAAATGAAGGAAACAAGTTAAAATGTACTAACCCAAGAAGTTTTGATGAGGGATGGCTTCAATGGATGCCTAAGGGCTTTGGAGAAGAAGAAGTTCGTTATTTTCTATAAAAATCCCGTAGCTACTGGTTCTGGAAATATTTATATACCACTGGGCAAAATTGCCCTTCGCGATCGCGGAAGGGAGGTCGCATTCGCGAAGGGTAGACTGGACAGACCATCGCGATCGCGGAAGGGAGAACGCGAACGCGAAGAGTAAAAGGGCTGGGGTCCAGAAGTTGACTTACGCGATCGCGAGGGAGTGGACGCGAACGCGATGAAGGAGACCTGTAAAGCTACGCGATCGAGGTCAACTGTACGGGAACGCGAAGAGGAAAATAGGGTCAAATAATCTTGCGCAATCGCGAGGGAATGGACGTGAACGCGATGAAGGAACAAGTTAAATCTTCGCGAACGCGTTAGAGGCTTTGCAATCGCGAAAAGCAAATGGACCTGCAACAGCTGAAGCAAAAATCATCAATTCTCCTAAGTTTGAAATCACTCCGAGACACCTCCGAAACACTCCCGAGCCCTCGGGGCTCCTAACAAATCATATGCACTAACTCAACAACATCCTATGAACTTAACCGTGCGATCAAATCACCAATATAACATCAAAAACAATGAATCAAACCTCAAGAGGGTAACGACTCCGCATATCAGACTCGGACTCCCAGGCCGATGCCTCAGGAGGCAAATCTGCCGGTCTAGAATAGATACCGGCTCCTCCTCATAAGATAAGTCCTTGTCCAACTGGACAGTGTTGAAATCTAACACGTGGGCTGGATCGCCGTGATACCTCTAAAGCACGGACAAATGAAAAACTGGATGTACGACTGATAAGCTAGGCGGCAAGGCAAGTCTATAAGCCACCTCTCCCACTCGATAAAGAATCTCAAACGGACCAATGAACCTAGGGCTAAGCTTGCCCTTCTTCCCAAATCTCATCACGTCCTTCATAGGCGACACTAAAAATTACTAATTAAAATTAAGCTTTTATTATTTTAACTATCCCTCCAAAAGGAAAAAAGAAAATCTTTCCCTCCAATTTTTTTTATATCTTTTATCGTTTCCTTCCCCAATTAGAAAACAATACACTAAAAACCTAACTCACTCCCTGTTGCGTCTATAATTGTTATTGTTGAACGAAAAACAATAAAACAATTGAATCTCATTTCTGAAAACACATAAACTCGCTGCTGCGTCTAACGGTAGTTTGATTTACATCGTGTCAACGACAGTCCATCAGGTAAATTCTCATTCTCTTTGATTTTCAATGGATTTACAGTAGAATCGATTTACAGTAGAATCAATTTCCCTCTTGAATCGACTTCGCAGCCGAAAACCTAACTCACTGTTGCATCAATGGCAATGCTATTTACAGTGTGTCAATGACAGTGCGAGTGTGTCAACGGCATCCCATCTTTTTCCCAGGTAAATTCTCTTCTCTTCGATTTACAGTAGAATCGATTACAGTAAATTGACTTCTCTTCTTCCAATCGATTTATAGTAGATTTTGTATTGATGCTGGTTGATTGATTTAGATTAAATCAGTTCCTAACTCGATGTTGCATCAACAGCTTGCCGTAGTGCCCATCCATCTTCTTCCCCTGTTAACTTCTCTTTTTCCCTTGTTAAATCAGTCGTTAGCAACCCATCTTCCTATATTCTGTTATTATCAATTTTCTTTTACAAAAAATGTTCATAGATATGTTTTGTTATAGTAACAGTTGTTAGGTTAAACATAGTTGCCTCATGTGTCACCACATCCTTTGGTGGTTCACAACAAGCTCAAGTTATTCAATGTAAATTACCTCATCTTTCTCTGGCTTCACAATTTTTGGTGTCCCTAGAATAAGTTTATCTATCAGTAACTTTTCTGATTTACAAAAGTTGATTGAAATTTATGCAAAAGTTGATGGTAAACTAGGAGGTCACGGGTTCGAGCCATGAAAACAGCTTCTTTCTTGGTAAGGCTGCGTACGTAGACCCTTGTCTGCCCGTGCATAGCAGGAGCTTAGTGGACCAGACTATCCTTTCTGTAAGTACCTTCAAAGCTTTTGTACAGACTTCCAGTTCTTTTGAAGAGCTGATCAAAGTGAGGTCTACAACAGAGAACTCCCTCAAAGGAATTGTAGTTGCTTAGCTGCAATTGAAGACAATAATAAGCATTGCTAATTAAGATGGAAAATTGAACACAAATTTGAACAATGAGCACTGCTGGATTGGCTTAGTAAAAAGAATGACATTCTTCAAAACCAGAAATTAAAAACCCTTTTCTGTTTTTTATAAAAAGAGAATGTTACATTAAATCAAACATGATATGAGGCATCAGATTGGATAAAGTTTGAATCTTTGATATGAATGTGAGAGATCAGATGTCATATCAGTGTCAGATCCACTAGTTGAAGGGATCCCACTGCCACGATCAGTTGTATGAACATACACATCATCAGCAGATGTAGGCACTGATCCACCAGAATAGAAGCTAGGTTCACCTTGTACTCCAGTTGTTTGATCAGGAAAGCTGTTTGGCCTTCTATAATCATTTACATTGTTTCTTAAGAAGAATATGAGTATATCACTCGAAACAAATGCTAAATTTAAACCAAAGATTAAACCAATCCATCTGACATATGTCCCTGCACAATGTATAGAATACAAATTTACGAGAAACACTGCAAGCTATTCATGCTTCAACCTGTAAAGCACTCCTAAATTGAAAATGAAAAACAGTGTTTAGTGGAAAAAACTGGAATCAATGTGATAAAAGTAAAAGCAACTGATCAACACTAAAGCTTAAAAGTAATCACCTTCACTCAGGACAAGAAGCACCGCTGCCCAAAATCTTCCATAGAACCACAAGTAACTGATGCTCACTGTAGCAACTCCTAGAATTTCGATGATGAACCCAGTAAGAAGTCCAATCACAACAGCTGCTGCCTGAATATTAACATCAATTCATTACATCAAGATGATTTAAAGGTCTCATATATGCAGTTCAATGGAAGTAATATAATCAATGACTATATCATCTTGAAAATTGAGATCTGATATGTGAATGTACAATGTAGAACAAGTGGTCTAGGAGTTCCTGCTCTAGGCAACAACTTATTTACATCTGATCCTTGACAACAATCTGTGAGTTATGTATTGCATCAGCTGGAGAGTTATGATAGCCTTAGGGACAACTTTAATATTTTGACCAGCTCCTTTACCATCTATATCATCTTCACTATGTATTGCATCAGTCGGAGATATGCCATTCAGAACTCCCTAAATAGTTATTGTACTACCTAACGCTCAGTGAACGGAAGAGTTATAAACAAATTGGTAAAAATAGAGTATAGAAACAAATTGGTAAAAATGGAATATAGAAACACATTTGTTAATATATTTATGTTTGATAATTTCAATTGTTAAAATGATATCTTTGAGCTATGGAACTTTTGCAATCACTACATACTATTCCTGTAGCATCTTGAATGTAGGTAGGTAGGTAGAAACAGATTGGATGATTAGACTGCATGTTTCTTGCACTGTAACAACTAAACTCTGCAATTTTTTGATTTTATGACTGACAGGAAATGAAGTGCAAATTCAAGGGCTTTGGGGAAACTACTCCATACCAAGAGATAATCCGTACAACAATGACAAGCAATTAGCGCCTGAAATTTGGGCGTTGGGTCTTAGAAATGTAGTTTCGATTCAGAAAGACCTTCCTACTTCCTATGTGGAGATGCTGGAAAAGTTAGGAAGTTCACTTTCTCTTATAAGCATAGTCATTAGTTATATGATTATGATAGTTAATTTAGCGAAATTGTGATAAATTCAAACAAAAAATATCAAACAGAGTAGGACATACAATCAGTTCTTGGAACAAGGTCTTCGGCCTGCTATATCGATATGCATGTGAATATTTTTATTACAGGATTCTTTAGAAAAAACCGCATATGCTGGAAATTCAGTTGCCTTCATTAATTGAGAAGGCTCAGGCGTCTGGAAGCTTTAGTAATGTTGGAAAGAATTACTTCACCAGAAGGCATTGGCTTGACTTGTTAATCTGATCCTGTTCTTAATTTGAAACTCCAAAAAACAGTAGTAGAATATTAGCCTTTGCGTGATCCAGCGTTGTCTGCACCTATTGAAGTTACTATCTCCTTTCGTGAATCTTATTATAGGACCAGTACGAAGAGATTGATATGATAACAAAGGGTGGAAACTATGGTTGGTCCATCTACGAAGGCCATTATCCCTACAAACCAAGCAATGCCACAAAAGGAAGCAGTTGTAGCTCCAATAGTTTCATTTCCCAGTGGGATACAACCACTCTGAAGCTGATAAGGCTAATGGTTCAGTTTCCATAACTGGTGGAGTAGAACCTACACGAGCACAAATTTTCTTATTAACTCATAAACAACGTAAGGATGGTAGACCCTTGGATGCTGATT
This sequence comes from Nicotiana paniculata, assembly GCA_005239505.1. NCBI lineage: Eukaryota > Viridiplantae > Streptophyta > Magnoliopsida > Solanales > Solanaceae > Nicotiana > Nicotiana paniculata. The sequence goes on from ML333676.1 coordinate 12,383, forward strand.
CTACCAATGCAATCGTAAGATTTCTTTTTTATTTAAATTTTTGAATTGGGAAATAGTTTAAAAAAAACATAAAAGCGAATAAATGAATTCCAACTTGGATTTATATATTCTATGGTCAGGAAATGATAAATTAAAGGATGAATAATAGTGAGAGCTCTACTGATCAACCTCTTCGCAGTGTTGCTTGGGAAGGCGATGTGTATTTCCAGGTGTTAGAAAATGACATAAAGTGGGTATGTTCATGGTTTAGGACTTGGTCCAACTCCTTCTGTGCTATGGGGTAGTAGATCTTCCTTAGGAAATATTGTTGCAGAGGATTCGTCTAATGAGGTCGTACAAAGGTTAACACAAGAGATAACTGAGTTAAAATATAAACACAATGAAGAAATGAATCTGATAAAACAAAATCAGGAGAAGATGCAATCAGAATTACTCCAAGTGAGACAATTGATGCACAAATATGTTTCTAATGAATTTATGCCTCAAAATATCAATAGCACCTCAAGTGAATAGGTAACTCGATTTTCATAAGTTATAGGCATTCTTAATGAAGTTTCAATCCTATAAAAGTATTGTTATCTAATGTGTTAATATTTATTAGGTCTCTGACGCCAACAGTGGCCATGAACGAGTAGCACAAACATCAAGGATACCTAGTGTTGCTGAAAATACTTCACTGTCTCACGGTACTACTCATCTTTTGAATTTTTCTCCAATTAATTTTCCCCCACGTTGGCTAGTCAGATGACACATGTTGAGTTTTATTGTGGCGTGCTATGTGCGTGTTTGTGTTGTTAGTACTCCCATAATCTTTCTTGTACTCAAATACAACTCTCTTGGGATAGTCTCGGTGGTAATACAACATTAACAGAGAAGCACCAGTAATGAGAAATACTATTCTGTCAGTCTACCAACCATCTTACCTTGCCAAGTTAGTGAAAATCATGCAATCGTTTATCGAGTCTTCAACTAAAAATCTTGATTCCGAGGGAGATTTCACATTCTCTGACCTCTCCCTCAAGTTAGCAATAAATGTAATTGGACAAGCTGCTTTTGGTGTGGATTTTGGACTCTCCAAACCAATATTAGACAAAATGAACCATGAGAAAACTGATAGTGAAGTCCAAGAATTCATCAACCAACACATTTAATCCACAACACAACTCAAAATGGACTTATCAGGTTCTGTTTCAATCATATTAGAATTGCTTGTTCCGATTCTTGAAGAGCCATTTTGCCAAATCCTCAAGAGAATTCCTGGAACTATGGATTGGAAAGTAGAATGAACAAACAAGAATTTAAGCAGGAGGTTAGATGAGATAGTGGCAAAGAAGATGGAGGAAAAAGATCGCGGTTCAAATGACTTCTTATCGCTTATACTGCAGGCAAAGGAGTCAAAGAAGTTAGCTAAGAATGTTTTTCACCTCAGATTATATCAGTGATGTAACTTATGAGCACTTACTTGCTAGTTTTTCAACAACATCCTTTACTTTGTCTTCTATTATCTATTTGGTTGTTAAAATCAGCACTAATGTTTTGAAGCTCGAAAGATTTTTTGCTAGATATCTCACGTTCTCAGCTGATTCTTCCATAAGACCAGCTTGACCAGCTGCGTCATTAAGAGTTGTCCAATCCAGGAGGACCAAGTCTTTAGGAACAGAAATGCTTCCTTACTGCCATAGTAATGCATTTCTGTAATTCCAGATCTCTTCTCCCAATTCCAGCTTTATTTTTCCTCCTCTGTAATGCATTTCTTACATGTAATGCATTTGGCTTTTCATCATCTTCTGAAGGTGTTCCTGACTTGGACTCCATGTGTGTATCATATATTCTGTGATGTAACCCAGATCTGAAACCTCTATTATTAGCCATCTTGGTCATTGGAGGAGCATGAGAAGCTGCCCTGGGTAGCAAGAACTCCTTGGGCAACGAATCCATGTCCATGTAATATTTTCTGGTTTTGGCATCGGCAATCAATGCAGCCCAATCTTCTGATTTCACCAGAGCATGGGCACTGAGGAGTACAAGAAACGCCCTCTTGTGTATTTGCCACCATTGACTCATTTGTTGTTGTGGTTTGCCTTGTGTGTTTCTGTTTTTCACCACACGACCAGTGCTAAAAGTAGACTGATTTTGCAAGTTTACAGGCTTGGGACTTACCATCGCGTCAAGTAGTTTTCTTGAATTGGAGTTGCATGTGATTTCATTAATTTGATTAACTACTTAGTTGCTGAGATAGGAAGTCGAACCAGAAAAGAAATGAGCCTGCAACAACATTGCTATATTCCCATATTTATGAATTGTGACTGATGGAATTTTGAAGATGTTTTTTCCGCATTATATTTTATCTTCTGATACAATTATTTTATAGTTTCAGGTCATACAGTTTGATGCTCGATAATTCGGCGGGTGGAAGATTTCATAATGATGAAAAGTTGCGAAAATTGTTTGAAGTCCATCATTCATCAAATTAGTTATATAATGACATTAGCTATTTAGTTTAAACAATATAAGTTTAGTTATTGTGACATCAATATTGTTGATTAGTACTTCCTTTAATTTGTTAATATTTAATGAGATATATTATGTTTTTTTAAAAATTAATATTAATATATTTTCTTATTTGGTCATATTTTGGATAAATGTAGTAACTATTATCATTGGTGGCTACAATATTGCTATTACCGTTTGTGACTTTTAGCGCTAATTTAGTTGGATATACCAACTATATAAATGGACGATAAATGGGCAAATTATGATGTTTTACAAGGGATATTGCATATGTTATAATTGATGTAAAACAATTGTTGTTAAAAATATGACTTTTAGCGGCAATTTAGTTAAACATATTAGCCATTAAAATGGCAAACTAAGATGTTTTCAGAAGCGATACTATGGTCATTTTAATTGCCACAAAATAATTGCCGTTAAAGACGAACATTTAGTGGCAATTATTTTGAATATAGTGGCTATAAAAATGGATGCTAAAGGAGTATAATTAGCCATTATGTATTGGATTTAGTAGTCATAATAACAGCCGCAAACAATTGCCATTAAAGATATGAACTTTTAGCGGTAATTATTTTGAATTTAGCAGCTATAAAAAATGGTTGCTAAAGCAGTATAATTAGCCGTTATGGAATAGATTTAGTAGCCATTATAATTGCCGCAAACAATTGCCATTAAATATAATAATCTTTAGCGACAATAAACCATACCTTTTACTAGCTTTTGTCACAATAGCCGCTAAAGGCAGCGACCCCAACATCAGCGGCTAAACACCAATGGTCGGTAAAGATATAGCGGCTATTGTTATTTCCACTAAAACCGTTTTGTATTGCCACAAAAGGCCTTTTTTGTAGTAGTGAGAGGGTTGGAAGGCTTAGAAGCTAAACCAATTGAAGAAAATAAGTTTCGTCGAAAGTCGACAAGTTGGGAATGTTATAACATGTACTTTTGAGGTGAGACTAGGGTGCTCAAAATGATAAGGAGGTTATGTTATGATTTATTTTTGTCTTATTATAGTCGTGTGTTATGTTTTGAAGTCAAGCGAGTTGTGGAACAAAAGTTGGCAAAGATTATCACAAGTTACATTCATAAATATGATGAAAATTAGGTCAAATATAGCTGAGTTTTTCTCCCAATATACTTGGAGTTAGGAGATGATATACCTACCAAATTTAATATCTACGAGTTTATTTTCTATCACGTTAAACCGTTTATCGATACGACATAGGAGTAGAAAGATATTAGCAGTTTTGTAAGACTGCGCAGACTGCATAGGTGATGAATAGGTGTGTCACTAAAGCTTTTTGAGCAATACATTTCGTGTGTTATATGAGATCTTTTTGGGACATATTATATAACAAATTTAAATTATTGGAATGTAGTTTCTAATTATCTTAACCATTCATTCATACAACATCCGGATAAAAAGATATAAACACCTGAAGAAGAGCCAATAATAGGGTGCCAAGCTAGCACCTCTTGGACTTTTCAAAAATGGATATATATGTTTACCTTGAAAATGGTAATAATAATTATATTTGATTATGTGGTTCTAAAAATACGTGATCTATTTTAATATTGTTTGATTAGGCAGTAGATGCTGAATGTGAAGCAAGGAAATGAAATAAGAGCAAAAGGAAACAAAATTATGCAAACCGAGCAGCGGAGAGGTTGATCTCGAGTGTGGTCGGTAAGGGCCTCGTGGTCAAGCTTTAGAAGCTTGACAAAGGGCTATCGATAATGGTATAAAAGTGTTGAAGGCCTTAAGAGTGACCTATTTGTGATCAATAACAAGTAATAAATAAAGAATAACTCAAGAACACAATAAATGAGAAGCAATAAATCAATGAAGCAATTGTAGAGAATGTTTTTATTTAAAGGGCAGAGGATGTTCTTGTTCTGTATATTGAATATCATGTGTGTTACAAAGTGACAAGGGTCTCCTTTATATATGATGGGAAATCCCAACATAGTACATATGTAATTAATGCAAAGAGATATGGTTGGTATAACCATTTAATGCCACAGTACGGGCTTGTACTATTTTGTATACTTTGTCAGCTTTAACCATGTGCCTCTCGAACATTTACCGCCTTTCTACGTTGATTGTCGGTTTGCACTGCCTCAAGGTCGAGGGCCTTCGATATGACCCCTCGACTCCAAAATTCGAACCTTCTGAGCGTCGTAGTGACCGTAAAATTGGGCTCCCCAATTTTAGCCGTATACAGATAGTCCCAACGTTTCTTAGAATGAAGAGATAAGAAACAGTCTTGACTTTTGCCTTTTCGATGCTCCTATTATGACGTCAATCCCTTCAGAGCATTAAATGATGTGACATAAAAATCTGCGCCAGAGGTTGATGTCAAATACAATTCTCGAGAAGCCCATGAACGTCACGATTTTGACCATTCCACCTCAAGCATGCCCAAAGGGCCTCTATAAATACTACAATCTCTTGCCTTTTCATAGTTTTGCATCTTCTTCATCTTTTCCAAACCTTCAAATTTAGCTAAGTGTTTTCCATTCTTATCTTCTTCCTGTGTACGTTGTCTCGTCTTCTCGTTTCAAAACTCGATTATTATCATGGCCAAAACTTCAAAAACGGTTCCACAAAAAGAGGGAGACACTTCTTCGTCACTTTTATCCAAGAGTAAGTCCAAAATTCCTCCTACCATCGAACAATGCATCCCAGGCCCTTTCGACACCATTTCTAACTTCACAATAGAAAACCCCCCTTCTACACTGGCCGATGCGAGCCCATGTCCCGATACATAAGTGTAGTATCGGATATAGAGAGGGTAAAACTTGACTGCTGCTGGGGGAAGGCGGCCTGAGTAGAGATTCCTACGACTGATGAAAGCATATTCACGCACAAGGCTAGCTTCCTTAGTTTATATAAATACCCCTTCACCTTAGGTCCCATCGATTCTTCTTCCCCACCGATTGACTCGGTGATTCTTGATTTTTGCCATCAGTACCGAGTGACACTCGGTCAGATCTATCCTTATTTTTGGAGAATCGTATACATGTTTCATTATATTGCCAACATGGTCGAGTGAATGACTTTTACCCTCGATTATCTGATTAGATTGTACAGCCCTCGCCTCTTCTGTAGGGGCCTGATTAAATTGCACCACCGATCCACCAAGGCGTTCCTCGCCTGTATCGACGAGGATAAAGATAGGGGGTGGATAAGTCGATTCTTAAGAGTCAGAACTTCGGACGTCATCCCCGCCGATAGACTATCGTTCCTAGAGGAGAGGAATATTAAACGTAAGTACCCCCATATTAATTATGCTTTACCACCTCTTTTTTCTTTCTACCAGTTCTGAATATTTTTTCTTTTGACTGTGTAGCCACTGTCTGGTTCCCCGGTGCGGTCCAAGACCTTCCGGGGTGGATCAGGATTTTGGACTCCACCTTCCTATATAAAAAACGCGTATGGCGTGATCTGTCTAGAACAAGGTGGCAGGCAAAGAACCACGGTATGCCTTTGTTGCTATTTGTGTTTTCCTTCTTTGTAAGAACTCTTGATGATGATATTTATGAATATAATATGTTTGTGCAGGCCTTGGTGAAGGCGTGCTGATGAGACCGCCTCCACCTGGTGAGGAAGAGGCCTCGAATACCACCAAAGACAAGAAAAGGAAGAAGGAGGCCTCAACGGGGTCTCCAAGATAAAAAAGGACAAAGGCTCGGAAGCCCAAAACTGATGCCACGGTCTTGTCCTCGACGGTGGCTGAAAGCCTGCAGGCCGAGGAAGAAAGTGACGATGCCTGCCCTTTGATACAAAGAGCAAAATAAAGTGATGATGCTTCGAGAGTTGTTGGGCGCTCGTCTGTTGAGATAGAGGCGGCCGATGCGGACCCGCCGTGCGTAGAGGAGACCCTCGAGGAGGGTTTGGGTGCAGTCCCCGAGATGCTCATCGGACATGGCACATTCCATGGTGAGGAGCTCGGAGGGCTTGCTACTTGATCTTTCTGGGATCAGGAAGAAACCTCGATAGAGGCCAATGCCGCTGAGGGATTTCACTCAGGACCGTCATTTTCTCCGGGGGAGATACGGGATGCTCAAGTTGGGGGTGTTCCCGGTCTAGAGACCTCTAGCGGAGAGGATGGTGCATTTGAAGGCTATTCCGAGGGGGTAGACAAGGAGACTGATGTTGACACCTCAATTTCTCTTGAGGAAGCCGAGAGGCTCCAAAACCAGGTGACTTTTGAGAAGTGATATGCTATTTTCTAATCTTCTATTCATGTTTTCTGATTTCCCCTTTTCTGTGCTGTAGCTCAAGAAGATGTATGACAAAACCTTCTCCAAGATGCAAGATGAGTTAACTCATCATGGAGAGGAGCTTGATAAGCTCATGTCGGAGTCGGTCAAGTTGGAGGCTTTATGTGCTCGAAAGGAGGAGGAATTGACCAACCTCCGAGCAAGCTTGAAGAGAGCACTTTGGGAGAGGGCCGACTTCACCTAGCAGGTATGTCGGTACCCATACTTTTATTTTAGTTACAATGCCTGGTGCTGATCGAATTATTTTATGCTTTTCAGATTAAGCAGAAGGACACCCTGGTGGAGTGGCTTCGAGAGGGGGTTGCGGCCAAAGATCCCGAGATCCAAGAGCTGGATCGGTTGAATGATGTCGCGAATTTGTAGAGGGAGGCGCTTCAGGGAAAGCTATCCTCAGTTCAATACCTTCTCCAAGGTGCTCAGGAGGAGGCTGCTGCACTATTTGCGGCCAAGTCTAAGGCCAATGAATATGTCTCCTCATACAAGAGAGATGTTGCTGCTGCAAATGATCGGGCCAGGGAGATAGCTGAGAAGGCCGAGCTAAAGCTGGCTCAGGCAGTTGCTTATGCCTGCATTCAATCCAGGAGGCAAGCCCTCGAGGAAGTGAGCGCGAAGGGCGTCGATCTCTCTACCGAGATCAAAGAAGCCAGGGCCCTAGAGGAAGAATCGAAAATGCCGACTACGTCGGACGAGGGCTCTGAAAGCGGCTCGAATAGCGGTGACGGCGAAGAGTAGATTCTCCTACTATTTTTCTTTTTCCCTTTTTTGTATATGGAACCATTCGGGGGAACTTTTGTAGAAAAACACCTCTATAAATATATTTTTTGAAATAGAATATATTTTGTCACATATCGCATAAACTTTGTCCCGTAATGCTTATGCACCAATTGACTTTCGTGATTCGATTCTTAGCTCCTCGGAACTCGCACTTGCAATAGTAGATCCCCTCGAGACCGGATGCCTTCTCGAGGCTAGGTCGGCATGTGAGCTTTGACCCCTCAAATGTCGTATGACGGTATCATTTATGTGACGTGACCGTCAAGTGATTGAGGTGGTCCCACTGCTACGCTTCCCCAAGCATTATGACGACTTTGTCAGAAATTGAATTGCCTTCAAAGTAGTTGGTTATCCACCTTTTGCTCTCTCTCTCTCTCTCTCTCTCTCTCTATATATATATATATATATATATATATATATATATATATATTCTTTCTCCTCCTTCATTATAATTCTTGCATCTTTGCAAAACTTAGCTTTCCTTTCAACTTCCTCATTCCTTTCCCATTTTTGTGAAAACTACTTTCATTCCTCCCTACTTATCTCTGCTTGAGTAGTTATGGTTGTCTTGCCCGAATCTGTTCACCAAGAAGAGGAAAATTCTTCCTCTGCTCCTAGTCTGGCCGGTGTCATACCACCGGCATATGGTGAGTTGACTTCGTACTGCTTTGCTCCGAAGAAAGACTTTGCATTAGAGAAACCCTTCGATGCCCCGGGCCATCGAAAGCATGCTTTAAGGTTCTTCCGATCGATAGAAGAGAACCACCTCGAGGCTGTGAGGAGAGACTGTGGCTGGGGGAAAAATGTGATGCTACAGATACCCTCTCGAGAAGAGAACGTCATGACTTATGTAGAGGGATACTTGACTCTGTATACATACTCGTTTACCTTAGGTCCCCTCGACCGACTCATGCTCGAATTCTACAAAAGGTACTGAGTCACCCTGGCGCAGATTCATCCATCCTTTTGGCGGAATGTGCTGAGAGGTACTTCACCGAAAATGCTGAGCTCGAGTTGAACCTCAGCCGCCTTATTAGATTATTTCGGCCTCAGCATTAGGCTTGATTGCATTACGACGCAGGTCCACCAGGATTTTCATTGCCAGCAAAGATAAGGACCGAAACGGAGGATGGAGGAGTCGGTTCGTTCGAGTGAGGACCGTCGATATCATTCCAGCGAAGTTCTTGCCCTTTTCCAAAAAATAGAACTTCAAATATAAGTGCCACATCGTACCTTAGTGTCTCTTTCTCTCACCGATTGTAAGAGTGTTTCTTTTTCTATTTTTTAGCGGTCCCATGGGTGCCGGGGGAAGGTCCCCGATCTTGTGAACTGGAATCGAAGGCTGACAGCTTCCTCAACATATGACGAACGCAAGTGGCGTGATCTGTCGAAGGGCAGATGGGAAGCAAAGCACCACGGTATGAGCCGCGTGGTTGCCCTTTTGACGAATGTTTCCTTTTGTATGTACTAACTCTGCCACCGTAGGTGTTGGTGGGTTTTTCGAAATGAGACCGTGCCCCTTCGAGGAGGGAAGGCTAGATGGAGGACAACAAACAAAGAATATCCTCTGCAGATGAGGACATCTTCAATGAGGCGGGGCCTTCTCGGAGACATAAAGGATATGCCTTTGCTGAGGAGAGCTTTATATACGTTGGTCATTCTGCGGACACCAGCTTTCCTCGGGGGGATGATTCTTTGTCTACGGCTCAAGCTGGGGGCCCTTCTGAGGTTGCTGATTCTACCAGGCGTAAGACCTTTAATGAATAAGAGGTTCCTCGACAGAGAAAGAGCAAAAGTCCTCCACCATCATCTGCTTCAGCCCTCGAAGGTACTTCGAGGGACGCTCAAAACCAGGGGCCTCCCGAACCAAGTGAGGTTTCGAGTGGGCATGCCCCTATTGAGAGAGGTTCAACTGGGGATGATGGGGCCAGTCCAGTAGATGCATGTTTGACTTTTGAGGAGGCTCAATGGCTCTGCTCTGAGGTGAGTTCTGATCGGCCTTGCTAGCTTGTTAGCTATGAATCTTCATTTTTTGAACTGAAGTTTCTCTTCTGTAGGCTTTTCACAAACTCAAGCTCGAGCTGCTTCGCTGTGAGACCAGGTTGCGGGAAGCTTTGGGTAAGGAAAAATCTCTCAAGATTCTTTGCAATAAGAAGACAAAAGAGTTTATACATCTTCGGGCGGAGATGCGTCGGAGTCGGAACCATGAAGGAAATCTCGAGCGTTAGGTAACCCTTACCCCGAAGGAGTACGTGCTTCCTTTCTCGCTTTTGGGAGCTAACGTTTTGGTGCTTCAGATGCAGGGAAAAACCGAAGTGTTGGAGCGCCTTTGGGGCGAAGTTGGGCAAGTTAATTCCGAATTCCAAGCGCTGAAGGCGCAGATAGGTGTACATGTTGCAGCTCAAAGGAATGTTTTGGCCAAGGCTACTGCCCTAGAGATACAACTTCATAATTCCCGAGAAGATAGCTCGATTTAGAAGAGTAGGATCGCCAAGCTCGAGATTGATCTTTTAAATCTGAAGGCCGAGGTTGTAGACGCCCGGGTTGAAGCTGAAGAAGTTTATTTGAAAGATGTTGTCGATGCTTGGGCTGAGATGAGGGGAGATTTTGATAGAGAGAGGAGGGGCGATGAATATGCCTGATGCAGGTCTCGGAGGGAGACGCTTGAAGCGATTCATGCTAGGGGCTTTGATCTCTCAGAAGAGATAAAACAGGCCAAGGCGGATGAGATCGATGCCAAGTTTTTCCTTTCTTCTGGTGCTAATGCCAGTATTTTAAGGCTTCTGAGGGAACTGGTCCCTGGAGTAGATTAGGTTTTCCTTCTTTGTTCTTTGTAAAAAATCTTGTGGGAGCATTGTAAATGCATATTTGTAAAGTACATACATATATGAAAGATCCTTTGTTTATTCTGATTTGCTTTGTCGATAATCAACCCGATCACTTGGTCTTCGAGATGAAACCCTTAGGGTTATAAACTGGCGCTGAGGCTTTTTAGGCTGGCCCGCGCATTTGGGTTAGTACGACCTTTAGTGTAGCTGGCGATTTAGGATCTTACGCATTTTGCCCTTAGGCGCTTTAGTTAACCGTTTCAAGCTCAGTCTCCAAGTCGGATTCGACTCGAGCTCATCGGCCCTGAGGCGTTTTGGGTCGGTACGACCTGTAGCTGGCGACTTAGGCTCTTACGCGTTAGGTCGGTACGACCTTTAATGTAGCTAGCGACTTAGGCTCTTATGTATTTGGCCCTTAGGAAATATTAGTTAACCATTTCGGGCTCAGTCTCTCAGTCGGATTCAACTCGAGCTCATCAGCCCTTAGGTTTTTAAATCGGCCCTGACGCATTTTGGGTCGGTACGTCCTGTAGCTGACGACTTGGGCTCTTACGTGTTAGGTCGGTACGACCTTTTATGTAGCTGGAAACTTGGGCTCTTACGCTTTAGATCGGTACGACCTTTAACCGGTTCTTTTCGAATCTCTTTCGAAGTAATTAGAGGCCTGTGATTTTATGGCGACAGTCAGACGTCTCCGAGTCGCTTTTATTTTGGCCTGAGCCTTATGACGGTGGTCATTTGTATTTGGCCGTAGCTTTTTAGTCCCCGAGTGAGATAGCCTCGGTGTCTATATCGAGTGTATGCCTTTTTAGGGGTCTTATAAGTTTGATATATAGCCTTGACTTTGGTATCGGGATTATGCCTTTTAAGGTCTTACAAATTTGTACATGCCTTGCTTGAGGTATTACAGATTAAATATTGCCTCATGGAGGTCTTATGATTCATGCCTTGCTTGAGGTCTTATAGTTTTGATGTCGCCTCATGGAGGGCTTATGAGTTTTAAGTTGTCAGCCCTGAGGTCTTATGGCTATGAGTCAACTGTCGAGGACAGTGACTGAGCAAGAGTCTGATATTGCCTCATGGAGGGCTTATGTTGTTTGATGTTTCCTCGTGGAGGGCTTATGAGTTCGAAGTTGCCGGCCCTAAGGTCTTACGGCTTCGCGTTAGATAGCTTGATGAGCCGACATTCGAGGGCAGTCCCCGAGCTGGAGTTGGTATTGCCTTATGGAGGGCTTATGTGATTGGAGTTGCCGGCCCTGAGGTCTTATGGCTTCGAGTTTTTGGTGACTCTATAGGATGACTGTCAAGGACAGTTCCCGAGTGGTTGGTGAATTTTGGGCCCTGGGGCCTCTTCTTGTAAAAAAAAAAGACTTTTCTGACACGTGAAATGTTTTGATGATGAAAGATTCATCTCCGATTAATTGGTACAAGTATACATGTTTTTACCATTGAGGGTTTGATTGTTCTATGTGGACACAGTTCATTCGACCATTTGGTCCAGTACATCATTCTCCTGTCGAGACCCCAACATTTGAGGTTGATCGGAGAGAAGCCTTGAATACTTGGTGAGTTCTACTCAGGTAGCATATGGGTGTTTCCTCGTTAAAAACCTCGTCGGTAAACCCATTTGGGATAAAATCCGACGCGAGGGAAAAAGAGCGCAACGCATGCTTTAAAACCTAAGGCCTTTGAGCTGGAGGGTTCTTCGATTCTTTTCATTAGAGCACCTACACATAGGTTACTGTAAAACGTGAAGGAAAGAGGGAGAGAGTTGTACCTTAAATGTGGCGGCGTTCAAGCCTCGATATGATTTAGTTACCCGTTCAATGATGCGGAACTCTCCTTTAATCGTTGATCGAGGATGCAGTTTGTGATTGCTTACCCGGATACTTGTTTGTTCTTTGGCTCCCTCGTTGTAGAGGTGCCGGCGTTGATGCTACGTCGTGCACTGAAAACATTTCTTTTGCCGCGTGATGTTCCCCATATACCGTTTTTATTCCATCCTTCATGGGGAACTTCATCATTTGATGAAGTGTTGACGGTACCGCTCTCAACTATGAATCCATGGCCTTCCGAGCAATGCGTTGTATCTCATGTTGCTTTCGATGACATGGAACTTGGTGTCTGAGTTGTACCGGCCACACTGACTGGAAGGGTGATTTCCCCTTTCTTTGTTTCGCTCGCCATGTTGAATTTGTTGAGGACACAAGAGGCGGTCACGATCTGGTCGAGCAAACCGAGTTGCTCTACCACCCTCGACCGAATTATGTTGGCCGAGCTACCTGGATCCACGAGCACACGTTTAATTTGAAATTTACTTAAAAGAAAAGAAATTACCAGTGCGTCATTGTAAGGTTGAGACAAGGTCTCAATGTCCTCTTCGCTGAATGAAAGGTCATCTTCGGGCATGTAGCTCCGAGTTCGCTTTTCTCCGGTGATGGATACTTTTGTTTGTTTGCAAATGGGTCCTTGGGACGTCGAATCCTCCGATAATCATGTGGATAATGTGTTGTGGTTTTTCTGTTTCATTTTTCCCGTTTGCCTCTCTTTCCCTGAACTGATTTTTGGATCGGTCGCTGAGAAACTCTCGAAGGTGCCCCTTGCTAATCAGTCGGGCCACCTCTTCTCGGAGCTGTCTGTAGTCCTCGGTTCTTTGGCCGTGTGTACCGTGAAATTATCATATCAGGTTGGGGTTCCTTTGAGAAGGATCTGATAGCACGGGTCTTGGCCACCTAGTGTCTTTTATTTTACCTATGGCCGATACTATATCAGAAACATCAATGTTATAATTATACTCAGATAGCCGGGGTGCTTTTATCGGCCCTGCATGCCTTTCGAACCTCGCTTTGTTTACAAGTCCTCGAGGATTTAGGCCTCGGTCCATCCTTTGATCACTTCGAGGTATGTTGCGCCTTGGGATATTTCTCTGATTCTCTACGTATGGTTGATACATTTCTTTGTTTAGCCTTGGATCTCTCTATGGAAGACTCGATTCCTTTTCTAAGACTCTGCTAGGATATACCGAGCCCGAAGGGGCTCCCAATTGGTCGTCCTCGACCCTGATCTTCGACTGATACCTGTTGTGCACATCCGCCCAAACCACGACGGGGTACTCGGTTAAGTTTTGCTTCAGCTGCTTCGAAGCTATCGAGCTTTGCTCATTCAAGCACTGAGTGAAGGCTTGCACCGCCCAGTCGTCGGATACCGGTGGTAATTCCATTCGTTCCAGTTGGAAGCAGGATACGAACTCCCTCGAAATCTCGTTCTCTCTTTATTTGATTTTGCATACATCATATTTCCTTGTAGCAACCTTGATGGCACCAACATGTGCCTTTAAAAAGGATTCCTCCATAGTGGAAAATGAATCTATCGAGTTCGGGGGCAGGTTATGATACCATATCATGGCCCCTTTGGATAGTGTTTCCCCGAATTTCTTCAATAGAACTGATTCAATATCGTCATCTCTTAGGTCGTTACCTTTCACAGCACAAGTGTAGGCAATAATGTGCTCATTGGGGTCCGAGGTCCCGTTGTATTTTAGGAGATCGAGCATTCTAAACTTCTTCGGGATGGGATTCGGATTCGCACCTGATGGGAATGGCTTTTGCACGAACTTCTTCAAATCTACACCCTTGAGAATCGGTGGTGCGCCCGGGATCTGAACGACCCTCGAGTTATAGGTCTCCACCTTTTTGTCGTTGGCTTCTATCTTCTTTTCGCCCGAATCAATCTTTTTTGTGAGGTCCTCGAGCATCTTCAGAATAGTAGGGTCAGCTACTGACCCATTGTTGCTCGACCTCTCCGGTGTCTGTTCACCTCGAGAAGTTGTTTCTGGTGGTGCTGTGCTTGGAGTTTTTTTATGGCTTTGCAGCTGAGCAATAGCCACTTGTTGTGCTTGCAACATCTCAAAAATGACGTGAAGGCTAACTTCTCTTTCCTTTTGAGCGGTAGCTCTTTGTGCTTCGCTGTTCTCCCTCGCGCACACTCCCGTTTGTATGAGAGCTTACATCAATATGTTGGGAATTGCGTGAGCCTTCGTCGATGGGGATTTGCACAGGTGCCCCCTCAGGGTTCCGTGGCGGTACATCAGTTCCTGAAGTAGCTGCAACGTTCTCTCCATGATCCTCAAGGCCGTTGCTTTCATGTGCATTCACTGAGTTATACATTTTTCTGACGTGAAACTGAAGATTCTTGGACAAGAAAAAGTGAAAAGAATAACTTGTGTTTTTAGAAAATCAGCACTAAAACAATCACTATTATTTTTAGCCCCATGGTGGGCGCCAATATTTTTACCTTGAAAATGGTAATTACAACTATATTTGATTATGTGGCTCTAAAAATACGTGATCTATTTTAATACCGCTTGATTAGGCAGTAGATGCTGAATGTGAAGCGAGGAAATGAAATAAGAGCAAAAGGAAACATGATTATGCAAACCCACGGAGAGACCGGTCTCGAGGGTGGTCGATAAGGGCCTCGAGCTCGAGCTTTAGAAGCTTGACAAAGGGCTATCGATAATTTTATAATAGTGTTGAAGGCCTTAACAGTGACCTATTTGTGATCAATAACAAGTAATAAATGAAGAATAACTCAAGAACACAATAAATGAGAAGCAATTGTAGAGAATGTTTTTATTTAAAGGGAAGAGGATGTTCTTGTTCTTGTATATTGAATATCATGTGTGTTACAAAGTGATAAGGGTCCCCTTTATATATGAGGCGGAATACCAACATAGTACATGTGTAATTAATGCAAAGAGATATGGTTGGTACATCCATTTAATGCCATGGTACGGGCTTGTACTATTTTGTATACTTTGTCAGCTTTAACCACGTGCCCCTCGGACATTTCCCGCATTTCCACGTTGATTGTTGGTTTGCACTGCCTCGAGGTCTAGGGCCTTCGATATAACCCCTCGATGCCAAAATTCGAACCTTCAAGCCTTCTGAGCGTCGTAGTGACCGTAAAATCGGGCTCCCCGATTTTAGCCGTATACATATATATAAGCCTTATGTCGTCTCTTTCTTCACTTTTCCACATACCACGACCAGAATAAGACCCCTAAAATTATCCTCAAGCTCTCCAAAAGGGTTTCCAAGAATATTAACATCCTGGGTACGAAATCAAGAAGCTATAACACTAGAACGATCCCTACGACGTAAGTATAGTTATATCGCCTCTGTTTTTCTTTGTAGTTTGAGTTTTGGAAGGTACTTCATAGTTAAGAAAATGTATACTTTCTGTATTTGAGATTTAAATATCAAGGAAGGTTGATAAATTCAGTTTCTAATAGTTAGAACTCACGGGACGATGATCGGAAGCCATGAGTTTGAGTTATTCGACTTGTAGTGGACTATTTTGTGGGTTGTTTTCGTGTTGCTTTTGGGATTTCTATTTTACTGATGCTTTATGTAGTTTTGGAGGATAAAAGGTGCGTAGAAACATCACATAATGATGGAATAGTGGGCTGGTCATTCGTCGTTACATTTTTAGGTTGTTTGACACTACTTTTGTTGTCGTTTTATGTATTAAGTGATTAGGGTGTGTGTGCTGTTTTATGATATATTGTGATGGAGATAAGGTTGGAAAATGATGCATACATGTTGTTATTGTTTTTTTCTTGGTGTTGTTGGTATATGGTATTGGATGAGGGCCTTGTTACAAGGGAGATGCTGCCCAAATTTTCGTAAACGAGCTACTAGTTTAAGTTGCGAACTTAGCCTTTACTCAGCACTCATTTTGAATCTCCTTATGTTGTGGTAAATAGATTGAGTTTATGTCACAACCCAAAAATCCCTAAGGTCGTGATGGCGTCGGACATCCATGTCAGGCAAGCCAACTCATCAATTAATTGAAATAACTTTCCGATTTTAACATTTATGAAAACATTTCCTTTCACTTAATTACACATTAACCAAATAAAAGCATGTTAATTAAAAACAATGGTTTAAAGATTACACTTAAGCAATTATATCCCAACACAATCCCAGAACCTGGTGTCACAAGTGCATGAGCAATTTCTAAGAATTTATACAATCATTACAAAGCCTGTCCGAAATACAACTGGACAAGGAATTTAAAATGAAATAAATACAGTACGAAGGTGATTCTGTCAGCTGCGGATCGCCTTCGGATGATGCAGCTCGCCTAAGTTTCCGAATCCTCCACATTGCTAGGAAAGTACCTGTGCAATAAAAATGCACAGCAAGTGTAGCATGAGTACAAAAACAACGTGTACTCAGTAAGTCGCTCGCCTAACCACAGAGAGGTAGTGACGAGAGGTCAAATTACACACTTACTAGGGTCCGACAATATAATATATGACAGAATATGATCAAATACAGTAGACATGTAAGACAGTGCGCAGTGAGTCCGTATTGAGTATAGAAATCCAGGTAACTACCGAGAATAAACAACAAAGTACACTTTCCTTTTTATTTTCCAAATATCTTAAGTAAACAATTGCCTCTTTATTTTCTCCCAAATATCTTATCACAAAAAAAATCATGTAGAAAACATTTAACAGTTTAACATGCGCATACGGGATAAGAACAACCGGCCTAAGCCGTCATAATAATCACTTTGTGCACTGCCGAGGATTAAACGGCCTGTACCACAAGTGCACCTCTCAATAAAATACTCGTGCCTATGCACTGCCGAGGATCGAACGGCCCGTACCAAAAGTGCATCTCTCAATATAATAATCCTCTATGTGCACTGCAGAGGATCGATCGGCCCATCCCAAAAGTGCACCTCTCACTATAATAATAATATCTATGTACTGCCGAGGATCGAACGGCCCGTACCAAAAGTGCATCTCTCAATATAATAATCCTCTATGTGCACTGCAGAGGATCGATCGGCCCATCCCAAAAGTGCACCTCTCACTATAATAATCATATCTATGTACTGCCGAGGATCGAACGGCCCGTACCAAAAGTGCATCTCTCAATATAGTAATCCTCTCTGTGCACTGCCGAGGATCGATCGGCCTGTCCCAAAAGTGCACCTCTCAATATAATAATCATATCTATGCACTGTCGAGGATCGAACAACCCATACCAAAAGTGCATCTCTTAATATAGTAATCCTCTCTATGCACTGCCGAGGATCGATCGACCCGTCCCAAAAGTGAACCTCTCAATATAATAATTATATCTATGCACTGCCGAGGATCGAATGGCCCGTACCAAAAGTGCATTCTAAATCCGCCGTGGCGTATGGCCGGCTCCCATGAGAGTATGGGAAATAACACTCCGCTCGTGGAATGTAAATTGCGAAGCGGTCACATGCAGACGTGCACAATCAACAATCCACCCCGAATACGTCGGGAACACAAATACTCAAGTAAATGACCGATTTCTCTTTTAAAAATCACAAATAGAATTTAAATCCCTTTTTCGAAATTCACTTGTCGAGTTTTATATAACGTTTAATAACACAACCTTATTCGGAAATACAATTGCCCGCGAAGGAAATAAATTCTCTTTTTAGATGATTTAGAAAATAAACTCTAATCTTCCTTAGTCATTAAATTACAATTTCGATTATATTAGCAGTCTAACATCACAGACAAGATCACAGGTACAACAGGTAAGGCATGCTAGTGGGTCCTAGGCTACCCGGACATGGCATAGTAGTAGCTACGCACGGACTCCCATCACCTCATGCGTACGTAGCCCCCGAAGACAATAGCACATACTTAATTAATTCACCTAGGGGGACAATTCCCCCTCACAAAGTTAGAAAGGAGACTTACCTCACTCCAAAATTCCCACACTGGCTTCCAAGCCCCTCCGATGACTCCAATGGACGCACAACGCTCCGAAACTACCACATAATGGCAAAGCAATGAAAATTCATCCTAATACTCACAACAAATTCAGATTATATACTTTCCCAACCCCGCTCGGATAATTGACCAAAATGCCCTTGGGCCCACGTGCCCGGATATCCGAAATTTCTCGAAGATAAATTCTACCCATAACTTTACTAACTCAAATATACAATTTGTTACAATTTTCATGCTCAAATTCATGGTAAAAGTCCAAAATTCCAAGTTATATTTCTTCCCCAAAAATCCCAAATTTATACAAATTTTCCATGTCTAAATCCATGTAAGATCACATATTTAACTGAAAAATAGGAAGAAATCACTTACCTTGTGTTTCTTGGTGAAAATCCCTCCTTGAGCTCTCCAAAATTGTAACGTTCCGATCGGACGTTTTGAGATCCAGCGCGTCGTTCAACAGTTGGGAGTCATGAACAACTTCATTTCGGGTATTGTGACTTGTGTGTATGGTCAGAGTTGAAATTCAGGAGGGTCAGAGTTAGATTGAAAGGAAATTCTCATTTCAGAAGCCTTAAGTTGAAAAAATCGAGTAAGACTGAAATTTTGAGTAAACGACCTCAAAATCAGGATCCGAAGGTTCCAACAGGTTCGTATGGTGATTACGAACTTGGGCGTATGTCTGGATCGGGATTTGGATAACCCGAGAGCGTTTTGGTGTATATTGTGGAAGTTAGCATTTTTGAAGAAATTTCCTAAGTTTGGCTTGAAGCGCATTTCAATGATATTGATGTCATTTTGGGATTCCGAGTTTGGGGATAGATTCGTATGGTGATTCTGGAGTTGGGAGCACGATCAGAAGTGAATTTAGATGTCTGTAGGTCATTTTGAAGTCATTTGGCTAAAGATAGAAATTTGAAGGTTTTTGAGAAATTCGGTCTGAAGTGGAAGTTTTGATATCGAGGTCGGAATGCGATTTCGGAAGTTGGAGCAGGTCTGTAATGTTGAATATGACTTGGGCACAAAATTTGAGGTGAATCGAGCGTGATTTGATAGGTTTTGGCGTCGGGTGTAGAAGCTTGAAATTATAAGTTCTTAAAGAATTGGATTTAAGTGTGATTCGTGATTTTGGCGTTGTTTGATGTGATTTGAGGGCTCGAGCAAGTCTGTGTTATGGGTAGAATGTATCTTCGAGAATTTCGGATTTCCGGGCACGTGGACCCAAGGGAATTTTGGTCATTTTGCTGAGCGGGGTTGGGAAAGTATATAATCTGAAATTGTTGTGAGTATTAAGATAAATTTTCACTGATTTGTCATGTAGGTGGTAGTTTCGGAGCGTGGTGCGTCCGTTGGGGTCATCGGAAGGGCTTGGAGGCCGTTTATAGAATTTCGGAGCGAGATAAGTCTCCTTTCTAACTTTGTGAGGGGGAATTATCCCCATAGGTGAACTAAATGAATAATGCTATAATTTACGAAGGCTACGTACGCACGAGGTGATGGGAGACCGTGCATAGCTACTATTATGCTTATGTCCGGATAGTCTAGGACCCACTAGCATGCTTTATGTGTGTACGAGTAACCCTGCCTGTATCATTGAACTGTTAATATGACCGAAAACATAATTAAATGTTTAAAAGAAAGCTGGAGTTCATAATGTTATCCTTCTAAAGAGAATTTGTTTCCGCTATAAATATGTGTACCTGGATTATGTCGTATCGAGGAATACCGTTAAATTTGACAAATGAGTTTAAAAAAAAAATGATTTCGGAACCTATGTTTCATGCTTCTTTGAATACGGATTTTTACTATTTCCATGAGAAAAACTATTGTTATTAATAAAAAGTGGATTTAAACGTGTGGAAACTATTGTTATTAATAAAAAGTGAATTTAAACGTGTGGAAATGTGTCAGCACTCGAGTCGCAGGCATGATTCGCTATCGAGGGGAGCTTTATGTTAAATATATATATTTTTATCGAGTCACCATACGAGCCGCAGGTATGATGCGCGGCCGTGGGATAACTTATTATTATTATTGAGTCAGCACACGAGACACAGGTATGATGCGCGGCCGTGGGATAGCTTATTATTATTATTGAGTCAGCACACGAGCCGCAGGTATGATGCGCGGCCGTAGGATAACTTATTATTATTATCGAGTCAGCACACGAGTCGCAGGGATGATGCGCGATCGTGGGATAGCTTATTATATCGAGTCAGCACACGACTCGCAGGGATGATGCGCGATCGTGGGATAACTTATTATTATATCGAGTCAGCACGCGAGTCGCATGTATGATTCGCGATCATGGGATAACTTTATGACCCAGTCCCTATGACCACCTTTATGACTCCGGTCGGTTGTCTTGTCCTGGTATTTGTATGATCACTTGAGCTTTGAGTCACTTGTAACTGTAGTGTCAGGTATTTGTTAAAAGGAGATTTTAGTACCTTGATGTTCCTTTCGGTTATTATTTGGATTCCGTTATTTGCTATGTACTTGTTGATCACTGTCTTTCATGTCAATTGTATTTCATCATATTCTGTCACATGTTGTATTGTCGGACCTTAGTAAGATTCTAATTTTCCCCCTCGTCACCACCTCTCTGAGGTTAGGCGAGCGGCTTACTGAGTACACATTATTTTCGTACTCATGTTGCACTTGCTGTGCATTTTATTGCACAGGTACTTTCATGGAAATGTGGAGGATTCGGAGACTTAGGCGAGCTGCATCTTCCAGGGGAGATCCGTAGCTGACCGAGTCACCTTCATACTGTATCTATTTCATTTTAAATTTACTTGTCCAGTTTTATTTCGGACAGGCTTTGTAATATTTGTAAAAGTCATAGAAGTTGCTCATGTACTTGTGACACCGGGTTCTGGGGACGTGTTGGGATTTAATTCATTAAATAAAATTGATGTGCTTTCATATTTAAGTTTACTAAAATTTATTTGTTTGATTATGAGATGCAAGAGAAAGTAACGATTTCGAAAATTTTAAAAACTGGAAAGTTATTTCAATAAATTAATGTTTTGGCTTGCCTGACCTTGTGTCCGGCGCCATCACGGCCTTAAGGATTTTGGGTCATGACAACGTGGTATCAGAGCACTAGGTTCCCGTAGGTCTCACGAGTCATGAGTAAATCTAGTAGAGTCTTGCGAATCGGTACGGAGACGTCTGTACTTATGTTCGAGAGGCTACAAGGCTGTTAGGAGTATTTCCCTTCTTGATTCTTCATCGTGCGAGTTGATTCCTTTGAGTCTTATGCCTATGTTCATTCCTACTCAATATTACGCGTCGCGAAGCGCTTGCTATGGATCAGGAATTTGAGGAATGGGAATGGTGCTACAAATGAAATTTGAGATGCTTCTATGTGTAGATGGTTGTGGTTGTTGTTATGGACATATGAAAGGGTAATATGTCGTTTCAACTTAGTAGCTGTGTTTTTGGAATCCTTAAGTCTGTGCTCGGGTGGTGATGATGTTGCAATTGATCATCGCGCGGTGTCGATATGGTAATAGAACGTTTGCCCGTGTGTTGGGGAAGATGAATGGTTGAAGGGATATCTTCTCAGAGTATGATTTCGAGATTTTAGTGCTTTTGTTCCGGCAAAGGGAAGGCATTTGGATTCTGGATGGTTTAGTTGAAGTTGATAAAGTAGTAAAACTTAGTGTCTTCAATCGAGATGGGGTATGCACCTGTAACGTGTAGTCATTGCCGTTGATCGAATGGAATGTGTTAGGTTCTTCGGTGTTATAGTTTCTTCGGTTGCGTGGGTCAGAGTATCGAGAGGAAGTATTAAGGAATGCGGTTGGCAAGGAATGATCCTGGAATGAAGCAGGGCGTAGGATGGGGTATTGAGGTCGCAAAGAGCGTGCATTTCAGCGTCGCTGGGAGGTGTCAGTAGGTGATTTATTCAGGTGGGTTGTCTTCTAGGGATAGGTTAGAAATGGCGGGGTTGGCAGGTTCTGTGAGGGGTCCTAGTGGCTAGTTGGTAGGAGATAGAATGTGTGAATGATTCTAGGGAATTAGAGTATTTAGGGAGTGCTAGCAAGGGAATTTGGAAGATTGGGATGGTTTGGCTGAGCAAGATCATGTTATCAAAGGAGGAAGGATCTCAACAGGGTCTAGGGTGGTGCTAGGAGTGGCTTCGGGCTAAGTGGGGGAGTCGCACCATCTGCAGTAGGGATGTAGGGTTGTCTTCCCATAGGGTTGCGAATTGTCGGCGTATAGGCAAGTGATTTCAGCTAAGGAAGGAGGAGTAAAATGGTAATTGTGCGTAGGATTTTATGAATATGTGCAAAAGTTGGCCCTGTCGGGCCAGGGTTGGACTTGGAAGATTCAAAACTTATGCTTAAGGCATGGGCGAGTTGTAAGGTTAGTGACTCAGTCACGTGTTTCATTGAAAAGGGTGTTCCTGTGCTAGGAGAGCCCTGGAGTTGATTGTATTCGGGGCCTGTCAGAGTGGGTGACTCTCAATAGTGGTCCTAGTGAGTTCAAAAGTTAAGAATGCGGTGTTAAGGGCACATTGCATAAGTGATCGGTTCCTTTGATGTGATTTTGTTATGCATATGGTTGGTGCCAGTGGGTGTGCCGGTCTTGTCGGCCGTCGTAATGGATCTCATGTGGGAGCATTTGAGTGCTACGGCCTGTCAGGTATAGGCGGACCCTAGAAGGGTTATGGTGGTATAAACTACTACTTAAGGATTTGCATGATTGGGTGATAATGGGAGTTCACTCGTGTGTTGAGATGGTATTCTTGAATTGAGTCAAGTAAAAAGTTTCTATATGATAAAGTGCTCACCCTATTGGTGGTTCGGAAGTTGTGATGAGATTCTTGCGCTACCTCATGTTGGTATGTTAAGTGCTGGAAGCAGTATGTAACTGGGAGTAAGAATCGAGATTCAGGTCCGATGTTTATAAGGATGTCATGAGCTCGGAAGAGCAAGACAAAGTGATTCTAAAGTTCAGTATAAGCTGGTATTATCTTCAGTGTCGCCTGAGATCGATATTCGGTGGAAGAGGCTTTATACCATGGTCATGGGTTATTGAGGTGTTTTGCGGCCTTAGCATGGTCAGTGTCATGGATGTGCAAACCGGTTGCCTTGTGTGGGAGGTCGAGGAAGCATGATCATAAAAAGATTGTATAAGGTGTGGCATGTAGTTACTTTATGGATTTCAGATTTGGACTGTGTATAAAGAAGTGCAATATTGCTTAATTGTGAATTTACGCCTGGAGGGCGTTTGGTTCAGTTGATTATGGATTATGGGGTGTTAGTCCCGGTGATGATGGTTGTTCTCGTGTATTATGAGAGAAAGTGGGTTAATATGGACCCATGCAAAAGCTAATAGCGTAGTTTGCTGCGAGCGAGGTGGCTCGATGCTTGTGGATGGATTTAAATATGATTATGGGCTCCGTACGAGCCAGGCATGTTCCTTTCAATAGAGCGCTTTTCATGGAAAGATATTAGCACAGGGGGTGTTGTTCCGTCTTCGTCGAATTTATGTGTTATTGTGATTGTGCCGTGTGAGTTGTGAAACGGCTTGATAATTTCTTATGTGTTGAGGTTCCGCGTAGTGGTGAGTTTATGTGAGCAGGATGGCTCCTGAGATTCAGATTATATATCGCACCTCAGCTGTTCTTGAGTTTTATAGCCTACGGCTTTATCAGTCTCCCCAGGATGGTATTATGCACTCAGCGTGCTTGTGATCGATATTCGGTAATTTGTAATAGTGAGCAATCAGCTCTGTATATATTTGCTTACGTGAGTTTTATGTTATTTGGATCGGGTGGCACGCCGCCACGGTAATGTTATTTGGATCGGGTGGCACGCCGCCACGGTGATGTTACTTGGGATTGGGTGGCACGCCGCCACGGGTATGTTATTTGGATCGGGTTGCACATTGCAATAGTGTGATGATAAGAAGGGTTAATATGTATTTATTTTCTTGTGTTTTATTTACTATTCTTGGTAAGAATTCATATTAGTTGAGTGAGCTGAATAGTTCCGCCCTGAGTCGTTTCTATATATCATGTTCGAGTTATGGCCTATTGGCGCGATATGGTATCATGTGAGGCTGTTAGCTATGTTTGGGGTGATCTACTTTCTGAGCAGTTCATATTGGGTGAGACGAGATTATCAGATCAGGGATCAGTACGATAAGGTTATTGAAGTGTATATTAAAGAACAAATACCATCATCCAGGTTCATAAGGAAAGTGACGGTTCTAGTCAAGATGAGGTATTCAAGGATTTGTTAACTCTACAGTTGAGTATGAATTTCTACACATTTCCTCCATTGTGGTGGTATCGTCAGCATTATAGCAGGATGTATGTATAGTTGTTATGAGGTGCATTGGGAGCATCAGATTCGTGGAATTTTGGTTATTAAGGTTCAGGGAGCGTCATTGTGGTCAGATGATGAGTTGTGCGGTGCATGGGGCCGATTCGTCAAGGGTATGCAGTTATGATCGTGTATATCGTGTGCTAGTTGATGCAGTGCTTATATATATTGAAACTAGGCATGGCTAGAGAAATTTCAGGTGTTTGAATGAATTCTTGGCTTATTATATGAATAAAGAAGAAATCTCTAGATTTTATCAAGCTATTGTGCTCGACTGGGTTGTGGTAGCACGGGCAGGTGCTCGATATGTTAAAAAGCGATTTCAGGTAACTCCAGAGCAGTTCTTAGCACGTTCGAGGACGAACGTCGGTTTAAGTGGGGGAGAATGTAACGACCCGACCGGTCATTTTGAGATCCAGCGCGTCGATCAACAGTTGGGAGTCATGAACAACTTCATTTCGGGTATTGTGACTTGTATGTATGGTCAGAATTGAAATTCAGGAGGTTCGGAGTTAAATTGAAAGGAAATTCTCATTTTAGAAGCCTTAAGTTGAAGAAATAGAGTAAGACTAAAATTTTGAGTAAATGACCTCGGAATCAGGATCCGAAGGTTCCAGCAGGTTCGTATGGTGATTTCGAACTTGGGCGTATGTCTGGATCGAGATTTGGATAACCCGAGAGTGTTTTGGTGTATATTGTGGAAGTCAGCATTTTTGAAGAAATTTCCTAAGTTTGGCTTGAAGCGCATTTCAATGATATTGATGTCCTTTTGGGATTCTGAGTCTGGGGATAGCTTTGTATGGTGATTCTGGAGTTGGGAGCTTGATCCGAAGTAAATTTGGATGTCTGTAGGTCATTTTGAAGTCATTTGGCCAAAGATAGAAATTTGAAGGTTTTTGAGAAATCCGGTCGGAAGTGGAAGTTTTGATATCGAGGTTGGAATACGATTCCGGAAGTTGGAGCAGGTCCGTAATGTTGAATATGACTTGTGCGCAAAATTTGAGGTCAATCAGGCGTGGTCTGATAGGTTTCGGCGTCGGGTGTATAAACTTGAAATTATAAGTTCTTAAGGAATTGTATTTGAGTGCGATTCGTGATTTCAGAGTTTTTTTATGTGATTTGAGGGCTCGAGCAAGTCCGTGTTATGTTTTGGGACAGGTTGGTATGATTGGACGGGGTCTCAGGGGCCTTGGGTGGATTCCGGGTGGTTAACAGATCAAAGTTGAAGGTTGGAAAGGGCTGGTTTCTGCTGTCATCTGGTGCAACCGCACCTGCGAGGAATTGACCGCATGTGCGGAGCCGCAGGTGTGGCCTGGGAGTCCCAGGTGCGAGTTTGGCTTGGCCTGGCTGGGAACTACAGGTGCGATGAAAATTCCGCACCTGCGAAGCCGCAGGTGCGGGAAATAGGGCACATGTACGATTTGGCGGGAGATTTGGGAAGTCGCAGGTGCGGGTGAATTGGTCGCACCTGCGGGATAGAAGGTGCAGATGAAGGATCCGCAGGTGCGAAAAATGGGCCTGGGCAGATTGTTATTTTAAGCGAGAGTTTAGTTCATTGTCTTCACTTTCTTCACGGGATAGGCGATTTTTGAAGAGCTTTTAAGGGGGGTTTCACCAAGCTTCAAGAGGTAAGTTCTTCTACTTGGTTCTAAGGTCAAATACAAGATATTGCATGGATTTTTGAGCATGAAATTGGTAGGAAAATTGTGAAACTTTGAAGAAACATAGAATTTGGTAAATTGGATTTTTAGCCACAAATTAAGCATGAACATTAGAGTAAATTATATAATTGAGTTAGTAAGGCTATGGGTAGAAGGTATCTTCGAGAATATCGGATTTCCAGGCACGTGGGCCCAAGGGCATTTTGGTCCTTTTGCTAAGCGGGGTTGGGAAAGTATATAATCTGAAATTGTTGTGAGTATTAGGATGAATTTTCACTGCTTTGTCATGTAGGTGGTAGTTTCGGACCGTGGTGCGTCCGTTGGGGTCATCGAAAGGGCTTGGAGGCCGTTTATAGAATTTCGGAGCGAGGTAAGTCTCCTTTCTAACTTTGTGAGGGGGAATTATCCCCATAGGTGAACTAAATGAATAATTCTATAATTTACGGGGGGCTACGTACGCACGAGATGACGGGAGACTGTGCATAGATACTATTATGCTTATGTCCGGGTAGTCTAGGACCCACTAGCATGCTTTATGTGTGTACTTGTAACCTTGCATGTATCATTGAACTGTTAATATGACCGAAAACATAATTAAATGTTTAAAAGAAAGCTAGAGTTCATAATGTTATCCTTCTAAAGAGAATTTGATTCCTCTATAAATATATATGTACCTGGATTAGGTCGTATCGAGGAATACCGTTAAATTTGACAAATGAGTTTCAAAAACAAATGATTTCAAAACCTATGTTTCATGCTTCTTTGAATACGGATTTTTACTATTTTCCATGAGAAAAACTATTGTTATTAATAAAAAGTAGATTTAAACGTGTGGAAATGTGTCAGCACTCGAGTCGCAGGCATAATTCGCGATCGAGGGGAGCTTTATGTTAAATATATATATTTTTATCGAGTCAGCACACGAGCCGCAGGTATGATGCGCGGCCGTGGGATAGCTTATTATTATTATCGAGTCAGCACACGAGCCGCAGGTATGATGCGCGACCATGGGATAACTTATTATTATTATTGAGTCAGCACACGAGCCGCAGGTATGATGCGCGGCCGTGGGATAGCTTATTATTATTATCGAGTCAGTACACGAGTCGCAGGGATGATGCGCGATCGTGGGATAGCTTATTATATCGAGTCAGCACACGAGTCGCAGGGATGATGCGCGATCGTGGGACAGCTTATTATTATATCGAGTCAGCACGCGAGTCACATGTATGATTCACGATCGTGGGATAGCTTTATGACCCCAGTACCTATGACCACCTTTATGACTCCGACCGATTTTCTTGTCCTGGTATATGTATGATCACTTGAGTTCTGAGTCACTTGTAACTAGAGTGTCAGGTATTTGTTAAAAGGAGATTTTAGTACCTTGCTGTTCTTTTCAGTTATTATCTGGATTACGTTATTTGCTATGTACTTGTTGCTCGCTATCTTTCATGTCAATTGTATTTCATCATATTCTGTCACATGTTGTATTGTCGGACCTTAGTAAGAGTCTAATTTTCCCCCTCGTCACTACCTCTCTGAGATTAGGCGGGCGACTTACTGAGTACACGTCGTTTTCGTACTCATGCTGCACCTGCTGTGCATTTTATTGCACAGGTACCTTCATGGAAATGTGGAGGATTCGGAGACTTAGGCGAGCTGCATCTTCCAGGGGCGATCCGCAGCTGACAGAGTCACCTTCATACTGTATCTATTTCATTTTAAATTTTCTTGTCCAGTTGTATTTCGGACAGGCTTTGTAATATTTGTAAAATTCATAGAAGTTGCTCATTTACTTGTGACACCGGGTTCTAGGGACGTGTTGGGATTTACTTCATTAAATAAAATTGATGTGTTGTCATATTTAAGTTTACTAAAATTTATTTGTTTGATTATGAGATGCAAGAGAAAGTAATGATTTCGAAAATGCTAAAAACTGGAAAGTTATTTCAATAAATTAATGTTTTGGCTTGCCTGACCTTGTGTCCAGTGCCATCACGACCTTAGGGATTTTGGGTCGTGACAAAAATCATCCAAGCCAAATGAAAGAAATGAAAGAAATGGGCCAAAATTCGTGTTTAAAATAATCTGCCCATGCTTCATCGAGTTGTACCTTGCGCTTGTGCTGTGCAGGTTGTACATCCTATTACAATTTTCCCTTGTTGAAGACCTTCTGTTAAAATGCCCATAACTCCTTGTAGAAATATCCAAATAACAAACGGTTTTAAGATATAGAAACTAGACTCGAAGATCTTTAATTTGATAGGTTGTAAACCATATAACTCTTTATATATTCCGAGATATGAGCTTCTAAAATCGGCTCCATGCATCAGAAAATTCTGGCAAAACTGCTCCACCAGCCATCTTGAATCGGTCATAACTTGTTACACAAAATACAAATGACAAATGGTTTAATGTTCTGAAAACTAGACTTCAAGATCTACAATGTTCATGTTTGAAAAAATTTTCAGTTTCCTTATAGATTCCTATACATACGCTTCCAAAGTTAGCTCTTCGATGCATAAATTGTTGTCCCAAAACAGATTTGCTGCAGAATTTTTAGCAGCTATTTTGGTCCGAAATCCATTCCATTAACCTTTCGAAATCAACCCGAGGCCCTCGAGACCTTAACCAATTATACCAACATGTCCCAAAACATGATACAAACTCACTCGAGGCCTCAAATCACATCAAACAACGTCGAAATCATGAATCACACTCCAATTCAAGCTTTATGAACTTTGAAATTTCAAACTTCTACATCTGATGCCGAAACCTATCAAATCACGCCCGATTAACCCTAAATTTTGCATACAAGTCATATTCGACATTACGGATCTTCTCCAACTTTCGGAATCGGAATCCGACCCCGACATCAAAAAGTCAAACTCTCGGTCAAACTTCTCAAAAACCTTCAAATTTCTATCTTTAGCCAAATGACTTCAAAATGACCTCCGGACATCCGAATTCACATCCGATCGCGCTCCCAACTCCGAAATCACCATACAGAGCTATTCCCAAACTCGAAATCCAAAAAGAACCTCTATAACACTGAGGTGCCTTCGAACCCAAACTTATGAAATTCTTGTAAAATACTAACTTCCACAATATACGCCGAAACGCTCCCGGTTTATCCAAAACCCGATCCGGACATACATCCAAGTCTGAAATCATCATACAAACCTGCTGGAACCTTCAGATCCTGATTCCGAGATCGTTTAATCAAACTTTTAATCTTAGTCAATTCTTCCAACTTAAGGCTTTTGAAATGAGACTTTTCTTTCCAAATCAATTCTAAACTTCCTGAAATTCAATTCCGACCACGCCCACGGGTCATAATACCTAAAATGAAGTTGCTCATGACTTCAAACTGTTGAACGACACGCTAGAGATCAAAATGACCGGTCGGGTCGTCACATTCTCCCCACTTAAACCGACGTTCGTCCTCGAACGTGCTAAGAACTGCTTTGGAGTTATCTGAAATCACCGTTTAACACCTCGAGCACCTGCCTGTGCTACCACAATCCAGTTGAGCACAATATCTTGATCAAATCTGGAGATTTCTTCTTTATCCATATAATAAGCTCAGAATTCATTCAAACACCTGAAATTTCTCTGCCAGGCCTAGTTCCAACATATAAACACTGTATCAACTACCACACGATATACTAGAACATGACTGCATACCTTTGCTGAATCAGCACCATGCACCGCATAACTCATCATCTGACCACAATGACGCTCCCCGAACCTTAATAGCCAAGGTCCACGAATCTGATGCTCCCAATACACGTGATAACAAATATACATACACCCTGCTATAATGCTGACGATACCACCACAACAGAAGAAATGTGCAGAAATTCATACTCAACTACAGAGTTAACAAATCCTTGAATACCTCATCGCACTGATCCCTGATCTGAAAATCTCGTCTCACCCAGAATGAACTGCTCTGACAACAAATCACCCAAAATATGGCCAACAACCTCACATGATACCACATCGCGCCAATAGACCATAACTTGAATATGATAATAAGAAACGACCCAGGACGGAACTATTCGGCTCACGCAACTAATATGAATTCTTACCAGGAAATAGGAAATAAAACACAAGAAAATAAATACATATTAACCCTTCTCATCATCACACTGTTGCGGCGTGCAACCTGATCCAAATAACATACCCGTGGCGGCGTGCCACCCGATCCCATCATAAAACTCACATAAGGAAATATACACGGAGCTGAATCGCTCACTATTACAAATTACTGAATATCGGTCACAAGCACGCTAAGTGCATAATACCATCCTAAGGAGAGTGATAGAGTTGTATGAAACAAAACTCAAGCACAACTAAGGTGCGATATATATATACACTCTGGATCTCAAGAGCTATCCTGCTCACATAACATCCCCACTACGCGGGACCTCAACACATAAGAAATTATCAAGCCGTTTCACAACTCGCACGACACAATCACAATAACACATGAATTCGACGAAGACGGAACAACACCCGCTGTTCTAATATCTTTCCATGAAAAGCGCTCTATTGAAAGGAACATGCCTGGCTCATACGGAGCCCATAATCATATTTAAATCCATCCACAAGCATCGAGCCACCTCGCTCGCACCAAACTAGGCTATTAGCTTTTGCCTGGGTCCATATTAACCCGCTTTCTCTCATAATACACGAGAAAAACCATCATCACCGGGACTAACACCCCATAATCCATAATTAACTGAACCAAACGCCCTCCGGGTGTAAATTCTCAATTAAGCAATATTGCACTTCTTTATACTTCCAACTCTGAAATCCATCAAGTGACTACTTGTCACACTTTATACAATATTTTTGCGGTCATGCTTCCACGACCTTCCACACAAGGAAATAAGTCTGCCCATCAATAACACCAACCACACTAAGGCCGCAAAACACATCAAGAACCCATGACCAGGGTACAAAGCCTCTTTCACCGAATATCAATCTCGGGTGACACTGAAGATAATACCAGCTTACTCTGAACTTTCAAATCACTTTGTCTTGCTCTTCCGAGCTCATGAAATCCTTATAAACATCGGACCTCAATATCGATTCTTGCTCCCAGTTACATACTACTTCCCGCACCTAACATACCAACATGAGGTAGCGCAAGAATTCCATCATAACTTCCAAACCACCAATAGGTGAACACTTCATCATATAGAAACCTTTTACTTGACTCAATTCAAGAATACCATCTCAACACATGAGTGAATTCCCATGATCACCCAATCATGAAAATCCTTAAGTAGTAGTCTATACCACCATAACCCTTCCGGGGACCGCCTACACCTGAGTGGTCGTAGCACTCAAACGCTCCCACATGAGATCCGTTACGACGACCGACAAGCCCCGCACACACACCGACACCAACCACATGCATAACTAAATCACATCAAAGGAACCGACCACTGCTGCAATGTTCCCTTAACGCAACATTCTTAACTTTTGGACTCACTAGGACCGCTATTGGGAGTCACCCACTCTGACTGGCCCCGAATACAATCAACTCCAAGGCTCTCCTAGCATAGGAACACCCTTTTCATTGAAACACGTGACTGAGTCACTAACCTTTCAACTTGCCCATGCCTTAAGCATAAGTTCTGAATATTCCAAGCCCAACCCTGGCCCGACAGGGCCAACTTTTGAACATATTCATCAAACCTCACGCACAATCACCATTTTACTCCTTTCCCTTAGCTGAAATAACTTTCCAACACGGCGACAATTCGCAAGCCTATGAGAAGACAACCCTACAGCCCTACTGCAGATGGTGGGACTCCCTCACTTAGCCCGAAGCCACTCCTTGCACCACTCTAGACCCTGCTGAGACCCTTTCTCCTTTTATAACACAATCCTTGCCAACCACATTCTTCAACACTTCTTCTCGATACTATGACCCCACGCAATCGAAGAAACCATAGCACCGCCGAACCTAACACATTCCACCTGATCAATGATGACGACTACACGTCACAGGTGCATATCTCACCTCACTTGAAGACACCCAGTCTTACTACTTTATTAACTCCAACCAGACCATCCAGAATCCAAATGCCTTTCCTCTGCCGGAACTAAAACACCGAAATCTCGAAATCAAATTCTGAGCAGACCTCCCCTCAACCATTTATCACCCCCAACGTATGTGCAAGCATTCTATCATCATATCAGCACCGCGTGACAATCAATTGCAAACATCATCACCACCCGAGCACGGCCTTAAGGCTCCCAGAAATACAACTACTGAGCTGAAATAACACATTACCCTTTTGGAGGGCCATAAGAACAACGACGACCATTTACACATGGAAGCATCTCAGATTATGATCCATAGCAAGCGCTTCGCGACACGTAAGATTGAGTAGGAATGAACATAGGCATAAGCCTCAAAGGAATCAACTCGCACGATGAAGAATCAAGAAGAGAAGTACTCCTAACAGCCCTGTAGCCTCTCGAAGATAAGTACAGACGTCTGTGTACCGATCCCCAAGACTCTACTAGACTTACTCATGACTCGTGAGACCTATGGGAATCTAGCGCTATGATACCATGTTGTCACGACCCAAAAATCTCTAAGGTCGTGATGGCGTCGGACATCCATGTTAGGCAAGCCAACTCATTAATTAATTGAAATAACTTTCCGGTTTTAACATTTATGAAAACATTTCCTTTTATAAAACATATTAACCAAATAAAAGTATGTTAATTAAAAACAATGGTTTAAAGATTACACTTAAGTAATTATATCCCATCACATATCCCAGAACCCGGTGTCACAAGTGCATGAGCAATTTCTAAAAAATTATACAATCATTACAAAGTCTGTCCGAAATACAACTGGACAAGGAAATTTAAAATGAAATAAATACAGTATGAAGGTGACTCTGTCAGCTGCGGATCGCCTCCGGATGATGCAACTCGCCTAAGTCTCCGGATCCTCCACATTGCTAGGAAAGTACCTGTGAAATAAAAATGCACAACAAGTGTAGCATGAGTATAAAAACAATGTGTACTCAGTAAGTCGCCCGCTTAACCTCAGAGGGGTAGTGACGAGAGGTAAAATTAAACACTTACTAGGGTCAGACAATATAATATATGACAGAATATGATCAAATACAGCAGACATGTAAGACAGTGAGCAGCGAGTACGTATCGAGTATAGAAATCCAGGTAACTACCGAGAATAAACAACAAAGTACACTTTCCTTTTTATTTTCCAAATATCTTAAGTAAACAATTGCCTCTTTATTTTCTCCCAAATATCTTATCACAAAAAAAAATCATGTAGAAAGCATTTACCAGTTTAACATGCGCATATGGGATAAGAACAACCGGCCTGAGCCGTCATAATAATCACTCTGTGCACTGCCGATGATTGAACGGCCCGTACCATAAGTCCACCTCTCAATAAAATACTCATGCCTATGCACTACCGAGGATCGAACGGCCCGTACCAAAAGTGAATATCTCAATATAATAATCCTCTTTGTGTACTGCCGAGGATCGATCGGCCCGTCCCAAAAGTGCACCTCTCAATATAATAATCATATCTACGCACCGCCGAGGATCGAACGGCCCGTACCAAAAGTGCATCTCTCAATATAGTAATCCTCTCTGTGCACTACCGAGGATCGATCGGCCTGTCCCAAAAGTGCACCTCTCAATATAATAATCATATCCATGCACTGCCGAGGATCGAACAACCCGTACCAAAAGTGCATCTCTCAATATAGTAATCCTCTTTGTGCACTGCCGAGGATCGATCAGCCCGTCCCAAAAGTGCACCTCTCAATATCCATTCTGTTAACCTTTCGAAATCAACCCGAGGCCCTCGGGACCTTAACCAATTATACCAACATGTCCCAAAACATGATACGAACTCGCTCGATGCCTCAAATCACATCAAACAACGTCGAAATCATGAATCACACTCCAATTCAAGCTTTATGAACTTTGAAATTTCAAACTTCTACATCCGATGCCGAAACCTATCAAACGTCGGATTGACCCCAAATTTTGCACAAAAGTCATATTCGACATTACATACCTGCTCCAGCTTTCGAAATTAGAATCTGACCCCGATATCAAAAAGTCAAACTCTCGGTCAAACTTCTCAAAAATTTTCAAATTTCTATCTTTAGCCAAATGACTTCAAAATGACCTCCGGACATCCGAATTCACTTCCGATCGTGCTCCCAACTCCATAATCACCATACGGAGCTATTCCCAGGCTCGGAATCACAAACAGACCTCTAAAATGCTCCCGGGTTATCTAAAACCCGATCCAGACATACGCCCAAGTCTGAAATCATCATACGAACCTGCTAGAACCTTTAGGTCCTGATTTCGAGGTCGTTTACTCAAAATTCTAGTCTTAGTCAATTCTTCCAACTTAAGGCTTCTGAAATGAGAATTTTCTTTCCAAATCAATTCTAAACTTCCTGAAATTTAATTCCGACCACGCCCACGGGTCATAATACCTGAAATGAAGCTGCTCACGACTTCAAACCTTTGAACGACACACTAGAGCTCAAATTGAGCGGTCGGGTCGTCACAGTTGAGTTGTTTGAAGAATTGCTTGGAAGGTATTAAGGACTCAACAAAGTTAAGGTATGTTAGGGCTAAACCTTTCCTTTAATTTGGCATGATCCAGTAACTACATGTATTTGATAACGAGACATAAAGAGAAGTTCATATTCCTGAATTTATGTACATTGTACTAGTCTCATAAGTTACAACATTCTCCCTTATCGGGACTTCATATTCAGTTTAGTTTTGTCTTCTGCCAGTCAAAAGATCATGATAGTCTATATATGTACAGTATTACAGTATTTTCACCACCATCAGGCTATAATCGATGGGCATGCCCCTATTAGGCAACCTCTGATAAGATGATGAGTTATATACCGAGCCTACTGTGGCAGGGCGCCTATGAGAGATTCCAGAATAGCTGAGATACAGACCCTAGTATGCCGAGCGCCTATGAGCAAGCCTACTACGGTAGAGCAGTTATGCATACCGAGCCTTATAAGGCCGGACAACTATTTTACTTACTATATTGAGAGGTTGAGTTAGTATCAGCAGGTAAGCATATCTTCAGATTATCTTTGACTTCGAGTTAATTTTAGTTATTATATTATCAGTTCAGTTTCAGGTTTCAGTTATTCTGTTTCCTTACATACTTGGTACATTATTTCGTACTAACGTCTTTTTTTACCGGGGACACTGCATTTCATGCCTGCAAATCCTTATTGACAGTTGGACAGACCCTCCCAGCAGATAGAATCAAATATCAGCTTGGTTGGTAAGCTCCACTTCCTCGGAGTTACCAGGTCTAGACCTTGGAGTACATTTTATATATACAGGTTTGGCGGGTAGGTCGAGGCCTGTCCCGACCATGGTACAGTTCAGTTATTTCTAGAGGATTGTAGACGAGTATTGTATATTTTGTATATCAGTAGATATTCATGGCGGCTTCATAGACCTACATAGTCATATATATCAGCTTTTAGGTGTGTTTACCCCATAGATGAGAGAGGCGCTATTTTCAGATGATTCAGAATATGGCCACATCGGTCTAAGTTGAGGGTTACCCTTATAGAGTTCACAGTTACAGAGTGGTACACTCGGGCCGAGTATGGCACTGGGTGCCGGCCACGCCTCTTCAGGTTTGGGGCATGATAAACTTGGTATTAGAGCAATTCTGTCCTAGATGGTCTACAAGACGTGTCTAGTAGAGCTTTGTTTATAGATGTGTTGTGCACCACATTATATAAACATGAAGCTACAATGCATTTAAGAGTAAGTTACCTTTCTTTCAAATCCAAATCATGCTATAGCTGAGTCATAAGAGTTCGAGCCAAGACTTATGTTTGCTAATTATAGAGATGCTTGCAATTTGAAAAATTACAGCTAGCCAGAGGGCTAATATAGCAGCAGGTAAGGGCATCAGTAAAAAGAGTATTCTTGACGACGTGGCCCTGTTTAAGGCCCTATTAGATCGTGCATACCAGATGATACACTCTAGAATAGTACAGTCAGATATGAATACTAGAACGTTCAAAAATATCAGAAGACACGTAGTGGCATCCTAGAAGAAATAAATATTTACTTTAGTATGACTCCTGCCCCTAGTAAAAAGATAATAGTAGGCGACCCGAAGAGCTATTGAGTTGAAGCAAGGGGATATAAAAGTGAAAGAATGTTTTGTTGAAGTTTTTAGAATAAGGTAATACAGAGATATTAGCAGGAGAATAAGAAGAGAGTAAAGGAAGCATTATGAGTAAGATATGATAAAAGGGTGGTAACGATAAATCATAATATGACAGGATGACAGGTTCTATAGTCAAGTGAAGGAAAAGGCAAGAGGTGACAGGCCTTGAGACAATAGAAGAGTATAGGCCAAAAATCATATCCTCATTTCGAGAACTGAGTTGGTGAGTCCAATGTGATTACCAGGAAAAAAAAATTTAGACGCCCGGAGTAAGATAAATCAACATAAGCTAGTAAACAAGAAAATAAAATCGAGCATTATTTAGGGACCAAAGGATTCGATAATAGTCGGCATCGTAAGAATTTCAAAAATCATGTTCCCGAACTGATAGAATGGACAACGGAAGAATAACCTTTAAAGGTCATTCAGGAAGACGCTTCCTTAAAGAAAACAATGTGAGTAGAGTTATGCTTAAGGGACTAAGTGTGCCAGTTACACTAGGTGCCACCCTCGCGCGTAAGAAATTCAAATATTCCTTGTATAGAAGGGTTACTGGAAGGCGAGTAAGAGTCAATGAAGATATGAAAAGATGCCAAATATGAAGAGGTAACTATGAACTATTAATGGAAGCGGTAAAAAGGCGGAAGGGGTGAGATTGCATTTATTCAGATCCTACATATATGTTATGACTCCAGAACATTATACAAGCACGATGGCGAGAAAATGCAGTAAGGGTTCCCTCCTAGGATGTTATTGATAAATAAGTGCGAATGAACACTTGATACATAAGGAGCCAGTGCGAAAAGTAAGTTAAGACAAAGGAAACAATCTGAGAGAGATTACACATAGTATAGATATGAGAATGGACCAATGAGTAGTTAGTAGTTGATTCAGAAAGAGCCTAGTTATGGCTAAACAAGAATATACAGATAAATCAGCAGATCGTGCAAGATAAACCTAGTGCACCCCAGCATTGGGAATTCAGTCTCGCAGATACGACATCATAATCCTTGAGAAATATTCAAATAGGAGTTGAGGTAGTTATAGTTTTCGTGAAAGTGTTGCGAAAATAAAAGAGAGTTCCACGGGGGAGACAAAAAAATTGAGTTCAGAAGTAACCTTACGAGAACAAGCGCACAGAGGTATGTAACTAAGGATATTTATAGGTGAGTAAGAACATCAAAAATTCCATCAGATATATGATGGGATAAGCTCACAGCTTTACAAGATTCAAAGAGTCTTCCCTAAGTGCTACAACGAAAGACTAGTTGAGGAAATAAGAAAGTAGGCTTCAAACTAAGCATAGTGACCTAAAGAAGAAACTATCTTCTAACAGCAGTCTCACTACGACATTGTATGCACTCCATAACAAAGTGGCACCTGTCGTAACTAAGGAACGGGAAGTAAAATCCAAAGTAATATTCGAGATCATATGAGTTGCATAGAATTCCAATATATGTGAGCACTAAGATAAGCCAAGTATTCATGCAACAAGTGTCAGAACGACCAAGAAAGGTAATTGCTTACTTTTAACGAAAGCTGAAAAGGCACGAAAGGAATTATTCGATTTATGACCCAGAGTTAGTTACGTTATGAACACACATAAGATTTCGGAGTGTTATCCAAGCAACATATATGTTGACAATGATACAGCTATAAGAGACTCTAGCATAAGTTAAAATAAAAAATTGATTCCACGTCACAAACAAAAGCTTGAATTGCTAGAAGGTTATATCATGGATGTTCCATAGCGTCCACGAGGGGCTAAAGTAATAACTAATACCCTGAGTTGCAGATCAGAAGATAAAGTAAGCCTACTTAAAGGCTGAGAAGAAGAGGAAACTAAAGAGTTACATCACCTAAGTGAATTAGGAGTCTGATTATTGGACCCCGATGAGTATAGAAATCGTGATTCAGAACATCGTAGAATCACTCTAAATATCGGAGGTACAAAATAGATAGTACAACAGCCATATTCTATAATCGCTCTACGATAAGCCAGTTAGAAGAGTACCAACCTCATAAGAAGTCAGTTTGGAGCTCCCACCAGATTGTGTATGCACCAGAGGTGCAAGTATTATGGTAGGGCTTCAAGTTGTGGATGTGAATTCCACCCATGTGGAAGGGAGGTAATGAAATCAACAGAAGATACAATGCAAGATTTAAAGGTAAGAAAGGTAAAGGTAAAGAAGGTACGAGATACTCAAGTGCAGAAGGTTGTGAATCCAGACATCAAAAGAAGGCTAGAAGAGCCGTGACATAGTATCTAGAAATTATAGTGGTGTCTTTAGTATCATATCTTCAACCTATGGTTTCCAGGTACTGAGAGTTATAGTTAAGAGAGTAAAGAAGATTTAAAGACGACGTGATGTCTCACTTGAGGTTCCAGAATAACATAAAGAAATCTATGGTGCTAGAAAGTTAAAGGAAGGTTGCAAGTAGTATAAATAGATATATGTAGGTCGCAAGCTAAAGTATGGTAAAGAGACAAGGTTTTAGGTAGACAGGATTAAGGATAAGAAAAGGTGAGTGAGAAGGTGACGAGAATAGGTAAGTCCCCGGGATCAACCCCATTACAACAAGAGAGCTGATGGTTTCCATAAGTTATAAAAAGCTAAGTATAGCTTGAATGAACTTAGAGTAGTTTAAGACTAGGAGAATTTAGAAGAGATGGAATGCTTCCCTAGTGGTAGAATAAGGGTATAATTGTGATAGATAAGAGGATGACATTTAGGCCTTTGATTGGGTATGTTGATACCCAATTTTTCCCATATATATATATATATATAGTACACATGCATCATCATTTAGCTTATAAGCATATACAAGTATTTTTCATAATTTTTCATAATTTTTAAAGGGTTTAAATCGATTTATTTCTGTATTTTATTATATAAATATCCAGTAATTATCCTTCAAGTTATTTTGTGATGACTTAATCATCCAAACTTATTATTTACACCAACATGATGTTTTAAATATTTTTCGTGCATACTTTATAATTACATTTACATTTTAGGGCTAATTGCACATTTTTGCAATAATAGCTCATATTAATGTATAATTACATTATTTAGGCAGAAAATGACTTTTTATATTTTATAATGTTAAGTAATTATTTTTAATTATTTTTGTGCACAAATGATATCTTTGTTATTTATTAATACTTTTATAAATTATTTTTTATTAAATATTGGGTATTTAAAAACTAGTCTAAAAACCTACCCATTTTCACCAATTGCTGGCCCAAACCTAACATCCTAGCCCAAATAACCCCCATCCCAAACCAATTAACCCAACCCCACAACCCGGTCACAACCCGTTTAACCACCCGACCCAAGACCCCTTTAAATCGTGGTCGTTGATCTCTGAGATCAACGGCCCACGTTACTCTCTTCCTTTTAATTACCACCCAAACCCCAAACCCTAATCACTTCCCGTCGTCTTCCGCTCTCAAATCCAACCTCCCTTATCCCTCCCAAAAATTCCTTGCCGCCGCCTCCCTTAAAATCTCTCTTAATCCCACACGACATGGGATTCTATGGATACCCTATGCCATATATGGCCTCTCTTTGGTACTGGATCCTTTTCTATACTGATTTCTTAAACATGGAAAGCATATCTCATGAGAATAGAACCAACATTGATTCAGATCCTTGACTTTTCTGATTATTCTGTCTATATTCGTCATGCACTCCATTGTAAGTGCAAATATTTCTATATCTTCTGTTGATTCTTACTTACCCTAAATTAGGGTTTTCAGATCTCTTTTAATCGAACCAAAATAGGTTTTATTCTTTGATTCTAGTTATTATTCATGTCCATATTCACCCCATATTCTACTATGGCCTGTTTTTATGTTATTTCAGTCAATATTTGTCTTACCCTAAAATTAGGGTTTTCAATTTTTTCTTAATTAGTTCGATTATCTGATTTTAGTACTATTTGTGTCTTTATTCATCTTGTGCTACTTTGTTTTTGAATATTCTATTAATATTTGTTTTTTTCCTAAAATTAGGGTTTACCGACTTACTCTACTAATTTAATTTTTTAATTGATTTATGTGTTTCTTTCCTTTTATGGTCTATTTTTTATACTTCCTTATTTATGTGTTTGTTCTACTACTATATAAATTGATCTCCCCCTTCCCTTTTGTGGATAAAACTTTGGAATCACTATTTTCTCACTGAAAACTGAAGTTTTCTACTCTATATTTGTTCACTATTCTATTCTTTTTGGCTCTTGGCCGACTGAAAGACAAGGCTGCCGGATTTCTACTCTTTTCGACCTCTCTTAGGTGTGAGCACTACCTGGGTTCTTAAAACCCTTGGAACTTGACACATTCAGGATTTTGGGTCCTTACTGCAATTTTTTCTTGTTTATCGAATAATCCCCGGTTAATTTCTAAACCTTTGTAATATTTACCCTATTATGTTAGGCATGTTCTCTGAAACTGCATGATCTAATGCACCTCTTTGACTCTTTTCTGCCTAATTCTACTTGCTAGCTTAATGATGTTCTGCACTTGGCCTAATTAATTTAGACACAATGAAGCATGCTTAGTTTAACTTACAATGAATAGAATGATCTGTTTGACTATTGGTTTGATCCATGTTCCTTGCCTAATTTTGAACCTCTAACAACCAATTGGTATTATTATTCCCTAACTTGTTTAATATGTCTTTAATCTGAATGTTGTATGATCCTATGACTATGGTTACCACCCTATGAACTTATGTTATGTCCAACCTATACCCTTAATGACTTGTGATCTTTTGAAACTAATCTCCTTTAATTTAATACCCTCCATGATACATGATCTTGTTTATGTAATACTGTTTAAACCTAGGTTAGCATGATCTGACCCTTTAGTCCTAATTTAGTTGCATTGTTTGGTTTCAATAGCCTAATACCATTGCATGTTAACTTGCCATTCCAGGCTCCTTGTTCCTTGTCATAGGCCACCCTGTCCAGTGCGTTAATTTGTTTTTTCTTTGAAATTCATTATGCGATTATCTTACAAGCTAGCAAATGCTTTCAAAACCTATTACCCTACTACTATTTTTCATTGGTTGTTTCTTGTTTAATTATGGGGCTAGGTGAAAGCCAAAACCCTTCCCTAAGTCTCTCCTGTCAACCTCCCTAATGTGAGCACTGCCATGGGTTCTTGAAGCCCTTGGAAACTCTGACACACTAGGATCTAGTTTTCTCTGCCACTTTTCCCTGATCGCTCAAACTCTGCCCCCCCCCCTTCTCACCTACTAGATAGACCAGTTGATTCGTGTAAATGGTTATACTTCTGGAACTTTTGTTCAAACTATGGTTGTTGGATGTGGTTTGTTCTGTGTAAATGGAGATTGATTTTGGGTTGTTGTGAAACTGTATGGACATGAGAATGAAGGCTTGACCAGGCTAGGTATACTTTTGGCCTACTGTAGGAC
The DNA here is from genome assembly GCA_005239505.1 of Nicotiana paniculata. Lineage (NCBI taxonomy): Eukaryota > Viridiplantae > Streptophyta > Magnoliopsida > Solanales > Solanaceae > Nicotiana > Nicotiana paniculata. Next base: position 54,282 of record ML333676.1, read on the forward strand.
CACTATAGCTATTCTGTAATTCTGTAATTTATTTCATTCATTGGGTTTGTAATAATGTTGTAATAACAATTGGGGTGTTAGTAAAAATTGGGAAAATGGGTTTATTTTAACATTTGCATGAAATGGGTAGAAATCCTGTCTATAGATGTTTACTTTGCTCAAATATGGTCTGATATTGTGTGAGTTAGATAACCTGCCTATAGGTGTTTACTTTTCTTAAATATATTATGCTATTCTGTATGTAAGATAACCTACCTATAGGTGTTTACTTTGCTCAAATATGCTCTGCTACTGTGTGTGTTAGATAACCTGCCTATAGGTGTTTAATCCATCTAACCTATTCTGCTTCTACATGTTATATATCATGCCTATAGAAAATAAAGTGACCAATGTTCAATTTGCATTACAGCATATTCATTAGACATTATGATCATATGGTCATGTTAATTTTTGTTCTACAAATATACATTTTAGAAATCATGCATATAGGGTTTCAATTGGTTGATATGTTGTTGTCATAGTTGCTCACTTAGTAGAAAGATAGAAATCAAGTTTATAGGGTAATCCCCACATGCGTTTAAGTGCTAAAATTGGACTTTAAAACACTATTTCACTACCACTATTAGAAAGCATGCCTATAGGAGCGAACTAAGTAATTCTGAATATCTCTCGTGGTTATCACTGCCAAATACTGTGTAAATCACCTAGATATTATGTTTATAGGTTTTAACCTCTTATAACTATGATCAGTAGGCAACTGTGCAGTCACTTAGAAATTGTACTTCGCATAATTTCCTGCATGATCAAAATCCAGAATCACATAGAAATCATGTCTATAGGGCCTAACGACTTTAATTGTTGAAACTGTCAAACGCCAAATTTGTTTGCGTGCATTTGTTCCCTGAGTGTGGAGGCTAACTTGAGCCCTTATTTTATTCTACATGAAAGTCTAAATGGTTTTGTATGTCACCTAGTTTTATCATTTTTGAGCAACCTAAATTAAGTCTAGAACCATCCAAATAGAGGTCCAAACGCCTCTTGGACCGTAGGCATGGGGCGGGTTAGCGCACGCCTAAGATACGGCTTAGAATCAATTAGTGCACTTTAGGTAACAACTTAAAGATAGTAATTGGGTAGCAGGAGATGATAGTCTGTACCCACTAGATAATACGAGTAACACCCCATCTCGAGGGAGTTATAAAGTATTATTTATGTTGCACGGGGTGATCCTTTAGGCTAAAATACTCAGGAACCCCCCCCCCCCAATCTTGTCATAAGGTCAATTATTTTTTTTATTTTCCCAACTTCTTGTCTTTCTTATTATTTGGACTAATTCATATAATTTGAGTTCGGTTGGGACCCACAGTTGTGGACCTTGAGGAATGCCTAACACCTTCTCCTCGAGGTAATTTGATCTCTTACCCGATTTTTGGTGACGCAAATTGATTAGACCAGAGTTATCTCCAAATAGGTACCCTAACACACCTCAAACCCGTTAGGTGGTGACTCTCTTTTAACACCCTTCTTTAAAAGGGTTGTCACGTGTCAAAACCCGATTTCGCGAGAAAAAGGGGTGCTACAACATGCGACTCTACTGGGGATATTTTAGGCTCTTACCATAGAGAACTTGGTCTATATGAATTAGTATTCTCTAATAAGCGTTTCTTTTACATGAATGTACCGCTCACGTTTCTCTTTTATTGTTACATGCACACCTTTTTCCCTATTTTCCCTTTATGTGAATTCGTATTAATATGCAAATCTTCGCTTAATTTTGTTACAATATGCGTTTTCCCTTATTTTCTAGTCATGTTCACTTGCTCCAAATCATTTTTAAATTTTCTACATCATGTCTTTCCCTACCCCTACTTCCTTTGCTTGCTTTATCACGATTCTTTCACCTTGCGCGAACTAACTTCTTCCTTATTTTTCTTCCTTTTTTAATGTCTTTACGTTTCATCTAGTACTGCATTTACTTCCTTCATCATGTAAAATACTTGACAACGTGTTGTTTTCACTTCGCATAAAGCATATTCCACATCATATTCCATTCGCGCGTAATTAATACCATAGCGGCGCTTGATGAGTGTCCGCGCTCTTCCTAAATCACCCTTTTAAATTTGAAAGGTTTATTTGCGGTCAAAATAATCGATCAGCGGTGCAATCGACGATTCCGCGCCTTTCCCTCTCAAGCTGTCCACTTGAGGGTACCGGTATAGACTCTTCTAGAAACCCCACTCTAATATTAATTGTGCATGCATAATGTCTAAACCTAGTTTAGGTTAGAACGATGTCCGCGTAATAACTCTTTACGGCAAGCATTTTCCAAAGCCTAGCGGGATTTCCATAATCCCAATGGGTACAATCATGATATGTGCATTATTTGGAGAAAATTTGTCGATATGCTAATCATTAATGTGTAAATAGTAGGATTCAGAGGGGGAAAAGGCTAACTTTATTTTTTTTGCAGAAATGAGGAACGAAGTCCCCGGGTTCGGCATGGTTCGAAGTATCCCACCTTTGTTGCTGGATTGGTGGGAAAACCTCTCACCAAGTGACAAAAATCATGTGAAAAGAGTCCTCGGGAACTTACCTTCCATGTTAGATATTCAGCCAAGCAATGTACTGATTGAGGTCGCTACTATGTTCTGGGATGAGAAGAGGGTCGTCTTCCGTTTTGATGATGTAGAAATGACTCCCATTCTAGAGGAAATATGAGGTTGTGCTGAGCTCCCATGGGATAGCACTGGTTTGTTGGTACCGGAAAATCGTACTTCTCGAGGCTTTCTAAAAATGATGGGTTACAGGAAAAATGTTGAATTAGTCTGTCTGAAGAAATCTTACATATCATTCGATTTACTTTACGAGTGTTATGGTCACAGCAAGTCATATCGTCTTTACCATGAAGAATTTGCCATCACTTCTTTGGGTTGGACTCACCACCGAGTCTTTGTGTTCATTGTTTATTTTCTGGGGATGCTGATATTTCTGATATAAGTAGAAAGGATCCACACTCGTCTAGCTGTGGTCACTAAGACCCTAATGCAAGGAATCAAGGGGCAAACTTACACTATTGTCCCAATGATCATGGCTGAGATGTACCGAGCCTTAGACTGTTGCAAAAAAGGATACATGCATTTTGAGGGTTGCAATCTGTTGCTGCAAATATGGCTGTTGGGAGGAGAATATCGTCAAGAGTTTCTGCGGCGACCATGGAATGACCACATAACTTATCACCATCCGAAGAGAATGACTTTTATCCCAGACAGGTTCGCACAACCAGGAAACGCTGTGAGCTGGGTACATTTCTTTAGCAATTTGACTGATGACAAAGTACATTAGATGTTTGAATGCTTCCTTAGTAGTGAATTCATCATCAGGTCGAGGTATGTTCCTCATCTAGTGCTAATCGAATTGAGGTGTATCTATCCTTATGCTCCTATTAGAGTCATGAGGAAAGCTGGGAGGAAGCAGGTCATACCACGAGTTTCCAAAATGGTTCATTACAAAGCATACTTCCAAGGTAATGCCATTCCATTCAAGTTTGAGGCACAACACATGTGGCATCAAAAGATTGTTGTGGAGAAGGATACTATCAAGCCAGATCGGTATCATGCCGGCCATGTGTACTTCTACCCATCATGGTTGGTCGATGACATAGAAGGAGAGGTCATGCCATGGATTGATTTGAGAAATAGGGTCATAGACGACGCTTTCAAGGCACAATTCAAATACAGGAGGTTGCACAAAAGGGTTTTTGAATCTAAGGCCAGGCATTTGGAACAACACAAAGTGGACATGTGTGACGACCTGACTGGTCGTTTTGAGATTTTAAGCTCCGTCCAGTGGTACAAGGTCATAATCAGCTTCATATTAGGTATATTGACCTGTGTGCGTGGTTAGTTTCAGTTACCGGATAATCCTGAGTTGAATTAGGGGAGAATTTTCAGATTTTAAAGCTTAACTGAAGGGAGTTGACCAGAGGGTTGAATTTTAGGTAAACGACCACGGAATGAGTTTTGGTTAACGCCAACAACTTCATATGATGATTTTGGACTTAGGCGTGTGTCCGGAATCATATTTGCAGGTCCATAGAGTAATTTGAGGTCATTTGGCGGAAGTTAGAATTTTTGCCATTCCGGCCGATAGGTGAAATTTTAATATCGAGCGCGGAATAGATTTTCGGGAGTGGCTGTAGGACCATTGTGTCATTTGGGACTTGTCTTCAAATTTTCACGCCGTTCAGGGTTGATTTGATAGGTTTCAGCACGAGTTTGGATATTCGAAGTTTTGAAAGTTATAAGTTTGATTTTTGGTTTGATTCGGTGATTCGGGCGTTGTTTTGGGTGTTCCGAGGGTTCGACTGAGTTCGTGTGATGATATGTGACCTATTGGTGTAATTGACTAAGGCCCTGAGGGTCTCAGGATGATTTAAGATAGTTAAGGGGAAGTTTAAAGTTTGGAAAAGGCAACTGGTGCTGCTGTTCTGTTGTGGCCAAACCGGCAGATGGGGAACCGTAGGTGCGGAAATAATGCGTAGGTGCGAGCTGGGGTGGACTGGGCAGCCTTCGCAGGTGCGGATCTTTGGGGCGCAGGTGCGGTTCCGCGGGAGCGATCTTTGGGCACAAGTGCGATAAGAGTTTCGCACCTGCGATCTCGCAGGTGCGGTTAAATTAGTCGCAGGTGCAGAAGGCCTGGCAGATTTATATAAACGGGGGTTAGTCATTTTCTTCATATTTTGAACTTTGGACTTCGGTTTGGAGAGCGAATTTTGGGGATTTTCAAGATAATCAAATGGGTAAGTGTTCTTCCACCATAATTAATCATACTTCATGAATTAGTTCTTGTTTTCATCATTTAATTTGTGCTTTGGGTTGAAGAAACTTGGGTTTTTGAAAGAAAATTTCTGAATCAAAAATTCATGATTTGAATGACCAATTGTCATCGGAAATTTGATAAATTTAGTATGGGTGAATGTGTAATCAGAATTGGTAAAATTTGTCGGGTTTCGAGGTGCGGGCCCGGGGTCGACTTTTTGGGTCTTTATAACTTAGTAAAGATTGAAAATTTATCATTTTGAATAGTCCCTTATATGTTTTATGTGCATTTTGAAGTTGTTTTAGTTGATTTGAGCCGTCTGGAGGTCTTCCCACCCGAGTAGTTCATTTTCAAGTACCGGTTGTCGTCTTTGAGGTAAGTATCTTGCCTAACCTTGTGTGAGGGAACTACCCCTTAGGATTTGAGTCTTCTATGTTGATTGTAGCCCGTGTACGCGAGGTGACGAGTGCGTACTCGGACTTATTTGCAAATAGGTTGGCCTTTTTGGATTCTTAGGTCCCTATATCTCCAGCGTATGAAGTGGTAACTGTTATGGTTGAGTTTCTGATTACTAGCTTCATCCTCCTTTGTTTGAATTAGATATCCTTGACTTCGATTACTCTTTGTTGATTATTTGATCTTAATTTGACTTATCTGAATATTTTCCCTCTTCTATCACTATGCTAAAATTTCTTCACAAACTGCCTAATTGATTAGAGTTAGTATCATCGAGTCGTATAATAGTTTAACAGGAATTGGAATATCTATAGTTTGGTGTCAAGCATGCCCGTGAGTCATAGATGATGATTTACATGATTCACCTTAAATGTTACTTAGGTATAGTTGTCCATCACTCGTATTGGCGGTGTTTCCTTGGTGTCTCTTAATATTGAATATTTGCTTAAGCTGAGCCTGTTTCGTGAAACAAACTGTTAGGAGAGATTGGTTATAGTTGTTTTCCCTTGCCAGGATGATTAGTTCTCTATTTATTGACTTGAGTATTGAGAATTGTTGCTATAATTGTTAGGTTTTCTTCCTCGTTACACTGTTCATTGATACTTGGTTTCTCTCTTAAGTGACTTCTGCTTATTAGTGAGTTTTGCCACTATTTTGATTGAAGTTCTCGTGTTGAGCTTATCGTCTCACCTTGCATTGAATATTTACATTGGGACTGCGGGCTATGACTTGAGACTTTCCCTTGCATTGCATTGCATATTTATATTGGGACTGCGGGCTATGACTTGAGACTTTCCCTTGCATTGCATTGCATATTTACATTGGGACTGCGGGCCGAGACCTGAGACTTTCCCCTGTATTGCATTGCATGATTATCTATGGAGTTACAGACTGAGTTCCGGTGGTTTATCATTGAGAAGATTGGGATTGAAAAGTATACATGTTTGCACATATACTTATATTGAAATGTATAGCTGAATGGAAATTATCTCCGAGAAAAGTAGTTCTGAAGGACTCCGGTTTTGAAAACATATTTGAACAAATTATATTTGAAAGAATAGTATTTGGAAAAGTATATTTGAATAAATGATATTCGAAGGAGCAGTATTTTGGGCAAGTATATTTGAATAAATGATATTTGAAGGAGCAGTATTTAGGAAAGTACATTTGAACAAATTATTTTTGAATGAGCAGTATTGGGAGAGTATATTTTAGTACAACGTATTTTTAAGGGAACTATGTTCTAACGAATTCTTTTATAAAAATATATACATATACATTCAGAAAAAATATGCTTCAAAGAAGATTTTCCTGTATCTTGAAAAGGTTGTATTTTCAAAAGTTTTCGATATGAAATCATGTTTTAAAGGTTTTTACTCGAGGATTTGACTAGTTTTTATTGAGTCTACCAGTTATGCTTGATGTGAGTAAATTGATGCGGTGTTGAGTTTGAGTGTTTTATGGTATTATGATTTCCGACTTTGGCTTGCGTGCTGTCCTTTCATCTTTGCGTATTTCTGTCATGTTATTTTGTTGCTTTAATTACTGCACTTCCTTCCACTTACTATTTTCCTGCCGTTAATTATATTCGAAGATTTTGGATAAATATTTTGTTTAGGTCATTACTGCTATGTCTTTTATCTGTTAGACCATTGGGTGTCCAGACTAGTCCTCGTCACTACTTCACCGAGGTTAGTCTTGATACTTACTGGGCACCGTTGTGGTGTGCTCATACTACACTTTTGTACATTTGTTGTGCAGCTTCAGGTTATGGTTATTGGTAGTTGCGCAGATCGTTGCTGAGGAGACTCAAGGTAACCTGTTGCTGCGTTCGCAGGCTTCAAAACCTGTTTAATCCAACTGTACTTAATTGGTCATAGACAGTTATATTTAGATTTGTAGAAAGAATTTGTAGAGCTTATGACTTGTGTTTACCGGGTTTTGGGAAATTATAAATTTTGTCAAGATTCCATATCGAGACTGTTATATTTTCTTTAATATTTTTGTTGCCCAGTGAAATGTTAGGCTTACCTAGTCCCTAAGACTAGGTGCCATCATGGTACCTAACAGAGGGAAATTTGGGTCGTGATAAGCTGGTATCAGAGCTCTAGGTTCATAGGTGCTACGAGTCATAAGCGGGTTTGGTAGAGTCTTGCAGATCGGTACGGAGACGTCTGAACTTATCTTCGAGAGGCTACAGAGCTATCGGGACAATTTCACTTCCTTCATTCCTATCGTGCGAGTTCATTGATCTTAAAGTTTGAAATTATCACTCCATTCTCTCACCGATGGTGAGGACACGAACTGCGGTTCCGGGTGATGTTACCCCGAACAAAATGTCACAAGGGTCAGAGACAGAGGACAACGAGGAGCACGTGTCGCAGTTAAGATGCTTACCAGAGCAGCCGTTGAGGAGTCGCCGGTAGTCCTAGTTAGGGGGCAGGTACTTGGGGAAGCCTGGCCGAGTTAGCCTTACTTGCATGGATTCAGGTTCCAAAGATGTCATCGAGAGAGTTTCGCCTAGTCCCTCCGAGATTCACAACGCACGTAGTTTGAGCAGATGCGTCAGGGCGCGATGTCACCATTGGAATACGCCATCAGATTCAGTGAGTTAGCCAGATATACACCTCACTTGGTTGCTTCAGTTAGAGTGCGAGTCCGTTGATTCATTGAGGGACTTAGTCACAGTAGAGAATCTTGGGTCAACCAGTTCAGTTGCATTACCAGCTTCACATGGGAGCGTTTCAGATACTCATGGGTCTCTGAGGATCCGTATTGTATGTCTTCCACAGCCACATCGGCAAAGAGATTGTTTTCAGTGTGGAGATGTTAGCCACAAGGTAAGAAATTATTCCAGGATTCAGGTGGATAGAAGGCTCTTAAGAGGGGGAGACCCGACCCGTTGATGTGTTGCATACAGTAGGCTAGAGGTCGCCGTGTCAGATATCATCACCCAGGTATGGCTTGATGTGCTAAAGTGGGGTACCAATGTATTTAACTATAGTCCTGTTGATCAGGACGAGTTCCCATTATTTGTTATCTCATTTATGAGTGAGTTTCATGCATTGCACTCTATTTTTGTGCTTGCTCCTGTTGGGAGATTCTATGAGTAGTAGCCGTTTCTATCATTGTTTTATTAATCCTTGCTAGTGGTGAAACTGGAAGTGAGTCCATGTCGTCCTTCGTGGTAAGCTTTATGTGATTCTCCTGAGTATTTTGTTTTCGAGCTGTGATTTGATGCTCCATTGAGATGTGAGTAAGTGAGCGCTATTATTTTGTTAGCCGAGATGAATTAGCGGGGGATTTCTATTGGTATGATATATATTCGACATGTGCCGTAGAGTTGAGGGCGATACCCTCGTGATTCCTTGTGATTTGATATGGTTGGACCGGCTGAGCACCGCGGTGAGATTTTTATCAGGATGGCATCCTTGTGATTTGGTCATATGCTTTGCTTCTCTCTTGTTATATTGCTTTTGGTAAGTCGGTATCAATAGAGAGTTATGCCTATGGGCTTGTTTGATAGTACCTTTATATATGCTTCTATCTTTCCTACTCAGCCATTTTGTTATGTGCTTCTTTAGTCCAGTTTGCGGAATGTGTGCCCGGTGGTGTTAGTTATGGCCTTGTAATTCAGGTATTTGATAATGAACTCTTCGTGTATATTGCATCACTATCAGTATTATTGGGTTTGGAACAGAGTTCGTCCGATGTGGTACTAATTGCCAAAGTTGAGTTGATTTCGGGAAGCTATTGTGATCAAAAGTGTTATTTGAGCCCATGTGTGATGTGCTATGTGGTCTGGTCGTACCTTATGGGGGTAGTCCTGAGTCGATGCAGTTGTTTGAGGCTAATGTCGGATATGGAATTAGGATTGGGTCCTTTGTAAATGAGTAGAAGATGAGAAAGTAGAGGTTTGAGGCTTATCGGTGGTAATAAGAAGGCTAAATTGCAGTTGTGATGGTGTTATCAGGCTTATGTAGCATGGGGTGACTGGGGTCACTTGCAAGTACGTGTTGGAAGTGTGAAATCGGTGACTGGAAGAGTTCAAGGTGAATCTTGGCACGTTCGAGGACGAACATTTGTTTAAGAGGGGGAGAATGTGACGACCCGACTGGTCGTTTTGAGAGTTTAAGCTCCGTCCAGTGGTATAAGGTCATAATCAGCTTCACATTAGGTATATCGACCTGTGTGCGTGGTTAGTTTTAGTTACCGGATAATCCGGAGTCGAATTAGGGGAAATTTTTTAGATTTTGAAGCTTAAGTGAAGGGAGTTGACCGGAGGGTTGACTTTTGGGTAAATGACCTCGGAATGAGTTTTAGTTAATGCCAACAGCTTCTTATGATGATTTTGGACTTAGGCGTGCGTCCAGAATCGGATTTGGAGGTTCGTAGAGTAATTTGAGGTCATTTGGCGGAAGTTAGAACTTTGGTGATTCCGGCTGATAGGTGGAATTTTAATATCGGGATCGGAATGGATTTTTGGGAGTGGCTGTAGGACCGTTTTGTCATTTGGGAGTTGTCTGCAAATTTTCACGTCGTTCAGGGTTGATTTGATAGGTTTCAGCACGAGTTTGGATATTCGAAGTTTTGAAAGTTATAAGTTTGATTTTTGGCTTGATTCGGTGATTCGGGCGTTGTTTTGGGTGTTTCGAGGGTCCGACTGAGTTCGTGTGATGATATGTGACCTATTGGTGTAATTGGCTAAGGTCCTGAGGGGCTCAAGATGATTTAAGATGGTTAACGGGAAGTTTAAAGTTTGGAAAAGGCAACAAGTACTGCTATTTTGTTGTGGCCGCACCTGCGGATGGGGAACCGCAGGTGCGAAAATAATCCGCAGGTGCGATCTGGGGTGGACTGGGCAGCCTTCGCAGGTGCGGATCTTTGGGGCGCAGGTGCGGTCCCGCGGGAGCAATCTTTGGGCTCAGGTGTGGAATGGAGCGCAGGTCAGTTAGAGTAGTCGCAGGTGCGGAAGCCCTGGCAGATTCATATAAACGAGGGTTATCCATTTTCTTCATATTTTGAACTTTGGACTTCGGTTTGGAGAGCGATTTTTGGGGATTTTCAAGATAATCAAATGGGTAAGTGTTCTTCCACCATAATTAATCATACTTCATGAATTAGTTCTTGTTTTCATCATTTAATTTGTGCTTTGGTTGAAGAAACTTGGGTTTTTGAAAGAAAATTTCTAAATCGAAAATGCATGATTTGAATGACCAATTGACATCGGAATTTGATAAATTTAGTATGGGTGAACTCGTATTGGAATAGGTAATCGGAATTGGTAAGATTTGTCGGGTTTCAAGGTGCGGGCCCGGGGTCAACATTTTGGGTCGATTTTTATAACTTAGTAAAGATTGAAACTTTATCGTTTTGAATAGTCCCTCATATATTTTATGAGCATTTTGAAGTTGTTTTAGTTGATTTGAGCCGTCTGGAGGTCTTACCGCCCGAGTAGTTCATTTTCAAGCATCAATTGTCGTCTTTGAGGTAAGTATCTTGCCTAACCTTGTGTGAGGGAACTACCCCTTAGGATTTGAGTCTTCTATGTTGGTTGTAGCCTGAGTACGCGAGGTGACGAGTGCGTACTCGGACTTATTTGCAAATAGGTTGGCCTTTTTGGATTCTTAGGTCCCTATATCTCCGGCGTATGAAGTGATAATTGTTATGGTTGAGTTTCTGATTACTAGCTTCATCCTCCTCTGTTTGAATTTGATTTCCTTGAATTCGATTCCTCTTTTTTGATTATTTGATCTTAATTTGACTTATCTGAATATTTTCCCTCTTCTATCACTATGCTAAAATTTCTTCACAAACATCCTAATTGATTAGAGTTAGTATCATCGAGCCGTATAATTGTTTAACAGGAATTGGAATATCTATAGTTTGGTGTCAAGCATGCCCGTGAGTCGTATATGATGATTTACATGATTCACCTTAAATGTTACTTAGATATAGTTGTCCATCACTCGTATTGGCAGTGTTTCCTTGGTGTCTCTTAATATTGAATATTTGCTTAAGCTGAGTCTGTTCCGTGAAACAAACTGTTAGGCGAGATTGGTTATAGCTGTTTTTCTCTTGCCGGGATGATTAGTTATCTATTTATTGACTTGAGTATTGAGAATTGTTGCTATAATTTTTAGGTTTTCTCCTCGTCATTGTTCATTGATACTTGGTTTCTCCCTTAAGTGACTTCTGCTTAATAGTGAGTTTTGCCACTATTTTGATTGAAGTTCTCGTGTTGAACTTATCGTCGCACCTTGAATTGCATATTTATATTGGGACTGCGGGCTATGACCTGAGACTTTCCCTTGCATTGCATTGCATATTTATATTAGGACTGCGGGCTATGACCTGAGACTTTCCCTTGCATTGCATTGCATATTTGTACTGGGACTGCGGGCTATGACCTGAGACTTTCCCTTGCATTGCATTGCATATTTATATTGGGACTGCGGGCTATGACCTGAGACTTTCCCTTGCATTGCATTGCATATTTACATTGGGACTGCGGGCCGAGACCTGAGACTTTCCCCTGCATTGCATTGCATATTTACATTGGGACTGCGGGCCGACACCTGAGACTTTCCCCTGTATTGCATTGCATGATTATCTATGGAGTTACGAACTGAGTTTCGGTGGTTTATCATTTAGGAGATTGGGATTGAAAAGTATACATGTATGCACATATACTTATATTGAAATGTATAGTTGAATGGACATTATCTCCGAGAAAAGTAGTTCTGAAGGACTCCGGTTTTGAAAACATATTTGAACAAATGATATTTGAAAGAACAGTATTTTGAAAAGTATATTTGAATAAATGATATTCGAAGGAGCAGTATTTTGGGCAAGTATATTTGAATAAATGATATTTGAAGGAGCAGTATTTAGGAAAGTACATTTGAACAAATGATATTTGAATGAGCAGTATTGGGAGAGTATATTTTAGTAGAACGTATTTTTAAGGGAACTATGTTTTAACGAATTCTTTTATAAAAATATATACATATACATTCAGAAAAAATATGCTTCAAAGAAGATTTTTCGTGTATCTTGAAAAGGTTGTATTTTCAGAAGTTTTTGATATGAACTCATGTTTTAAAGGTTTTTACTCGATGATTTGACTAGTTTTTATTGAGTCTACCGGTTACTGCTTGATGTGAGTAAATTGATGCGGTGCTGAGTTTGAGTGTACTATGGTATTATGATTTCCGACTTTGGCTTGCGTGCTGTCCTTTCCTCTTTGCGTATTTCTGTCATGTTATTTCGTTCCTTTAATTACTGTACTTCCTTTCTCTTACTATTTTCCTGCCGTTAATTATATTCGAAGATCTTAGATAAATATTTTGGTTCGGTCATTACTGCTATGTCTTTTATCTGTTAGACCATTGGGTGTCCGGACTAGTCCGATCCTCGTCACTACTTCACCGAGGTTAGTCTTGATACTTACTGGGCACCGTTGAGGTGTGCTCATACTACACTTTTGTACATTTTTGTGTGCAACTTCAGGTTATGATTATGTGTAGCTGCGCAGATCGTTGCTGAGGAGACTCAAGGTAACCTGTTGTTGCATTCGCAGGCTTCGGAGTCACCTTCCTGTTTAATCCAACTGTACTTAATTGTTTATAAACAATTATATTTAGATTTGTAGAAAGAATTCGTAGAGCTTATGAATTGTGTTTACCGGGTTTTGGAAAATTGTAAATTTTGTCAAGATTCCATATCGAGACTGTTATATTTTCTTTAATATTGTTGTTTCCCAGTGAAATGTTAGGCTTACCTGGTCCCTAAGACTAGTGCCATCACGGTACCCAAGGAGGGAAATTTGGGTCATGACAACATTGAAGCAATCAACGAATGGAGAGGAATCGCTACTAAATCAACATAGAGGTAGGAGTATTTGGAGCAGGGTTTGATGGAACTTGAGGGGAAGATGAGGAAAAGGGCTTCGGATTGTCAGAATGCAGAGGGCAATGAAGGAGGACATCTAGCAAGGACATATTTGTTGTTGGACATGCGCGACCTGGGGAATCTGATTGATGGGGCTAAGAAGGCCAAGCTTGGAGAAGGTCTCTCTGGGACTGAGTAGATAAATATTGATATTTACTTATTTTAGATTCGTTTTAGAATTCGATTGTAATAAGGAAAATGCCATTAGTGACTCTTTATAATTATTATCGTTTTAGTATAGATTTGGTCTATTTATCATATTAATGAAATAATGCAGTTGTCGCCATTAAGTTTTCTCCAAATCTATGTGTCGCCAGCCCTACACCGGGCACGATGAGGTCCCCAAATTAGGACGCAAATTTTTGCAATTTTGCAATATGTGTTTAAATACTGCAAATACCCTTCTAATACTCCCTACTGACTTGATTACCTTTTGCTTTTCTTCTTTCTTTGTTTATTCCCGTCCCCTAATGTTGTCGTTTATACTGGAATCATCGGCATATCATACCATATCTAGTGGTTCTCCACCTCCTGCTCCTCCAAGTGATCCTGAGAACAAAGGAAAAGCTAAGATGGATGATATGAGCGACATCAAGAAAGAAAACACTACACATGTAGAGAATGTTGAGATTTCGGATGGTCGAAATACTCTGGCACAGAATGATTTGGTTTTGCGATTTGGTTTTCCCTCACCCTAAATGTTCCCGACATCAACCAAAAAAATGCCCATAACCCAACACCTCCTCAAAACACACAAAACCAGTACCCACAAAATCCTCCCACACCTCATCAATACTCCACGCCTTCCTAAAATCCTAATCCTCCACCAGTACCAACTCCTTCACAGCACCAACATCATCCAACTCAGTACCCACAAACTACCACCTATCACACTCTTGAAAACACACCACAGCCTACCCCTGATCCCTAGAAATCAACCAATGATCACCACTACACCCAAATCCCTAGAGTCCACCAAAGTAACCCCATATACATAGAAACCTTACACCATACTTCACGAACCCTGCATACACCAGAATCCGCTGAGAAGGACCTGCTCGTTAAGAATATGGCAGAAGAACTTAAGAAACTTACAAGTTGAGTCCAAGGTGTTGAAGGTGGTAAAGGCATCGAAGGTTTGAACTATGAGGATTTGTGTATTAAACCATATGTAGAACTGTCGGAGGGTTACAAACCTCCTAAGTTCGAAATGTTCGACGGGACAAGTGATCCAAAGGTACATCTGAGGATGTACTGCGACAAGCTCATATGGGTTGGTAAAGGTGAAAGAATCCGCATGGAGTTGTTCATGTGGAGCCTCACTGGAGACGCCCTATCTTGGTACATCAGTCAAAATCCAAATAAGTGGACTAACTAGGTAAGCATGGCATCAGATTTCATGGATCGGTTCAGATTCAATACAAAGAATGCACCAGATATCTTCTATATCCAGAATCTTAAGAAGAATCCAATAGATACTTTCCGCGAGTATGCTACTCGGTGGAGATCAGAAGCTGCAAAGGTAAGGTCAGCATTGGAAGAAGAACAAATCAACAAATTCTTTGTTCGAGCCCAGGATCCGCAATATTATGAGAGGTTGATGGTTATTGAAAATCATAAATTCTCCGACATCATCAAATTGGGATAAAGGATAGAAGAGGAAATCAAAAGCGGAATGGTAACAAATTTTGAGCCATTACAAGCTACGAACAAAGCCTTGCAGTCAAGGGGCGTGTCCAAAAAGAAGGAAGTAGGAGTTGTTATGGTAGCCCAAGGTCTGAAGTCTCCTCTCACCTACCAAGCACCTCCACCCATATATCAGCCTTCACCTCCCAGATATCAACAACCCGCCACCGCTTACATACTTACAACACCCAGCATTATATTACCACTCACCACCGGCTCGCCAAAATTACCAAAAACCCAGGCCAAATTTTAACCGTAGACCGCCCAAACAATACACTCATATTGCCGAACCTATTGACCAGTTGTATGAGAGGTTGAAAGCTTCCAGTTATGTCACTCCTATTCCCGTTGTCGCCATGGAAAACTCCTTTCAATGGGTCAATCCAAATAAGACACGTGCCTACCATTTGGGCATGAAGGGTCACACTATTGACGAATGTCGCACTTTAAAGGATGCATATACTGGGGAGGTATGCGGCCCTAACTAGGATTATTAAATGCATTTCTTAAGGAAGGTGGAAAGAATTGATTCTCTCTCATGAGGAGTTCCAGCACGGTAGAGCTTAAAGAAAACACCAACCTCGCTACTTACCGTAGCTACACTGGCCCGACCATAGAAAAATGGCGCCCTCAGAGGAAGGTTGCGGTCCAGATGGCGGCAGCGGAAGGCGCTGATTGATACCAAAGTTATACACGCAAAGGAGACTGCACCTAATGTCCACAACAATCCCCTCTCGGATCACAAGGGAGAGGGGGTAAATAAGATAGAAACTGATGAAGAATGGGACCCGGAAGGGTCAATTGGGCTCATTCGAGAAGGGGATGATCCCAAAATGCCTCCATCCACTCTCACACCTATTGTGGTATAGATACAATCACCCATTGAGGTTGAGGTAGCCGCACCATCTCCATTCGAGGTTGAAGTAATGATACCTTCAACTGCGCATGCTCCGTTCGAAGTAGAAGTGACCACACCATTCACTATAACGGTAGCACCCACACCATCCTTTAATTCCAATGATGTACCCTTGGACTATACCGCAGATGCAAGAAGGAAAGGAAAAGGGAAAATAGAAGAAGTGGGCGTAGCGCAGGGTATGACCAGAACTGGTAGGGTTTACACGCCTGAGCATTGAGGGGAATAATTAAAGAAGCCGCTTACAAACAACCTATCATTAAAACCTGCACAGATGATCTTTGGGGAAAGGTGCAAGCGAGAGAGTATTTTGTGGTTGACCATCTGAACGAAACCCTTGCTCAGATATCCATTCTATCACTACTGAAGAATTCTTAAGCATATAGGAATGCGTTGATGAAGGTATTAAATGAGGCTTATGTACCCAACAACATTACTAGTGGGGAGATGGCTAATATGGTAGGACAAGTATTGGAAAGCCATAAGATCACTTTCCATGAAGATGAATTACCACCGGACGGGTTGAGCCATAACACGGTGTTGCACATCACAGTACAGTGCGAAGACAAATTCATTGCCAGGGTCTTGATAGATGGGGGTTCAAGTCTCAACATATGTCTGTTGACTACTTTAAATAGACTGGGTAAATATTTGCATAAAATACGAGTAGGAACTATGAACATAAAAGCATTCGATGGGTCTCAAAAGGCCATGATCGGAGAAACCAAGCTCTATTTACAAATGGACCCAACTTGGTTTGATGTTGAATTTCAAATGCTCGACATATCCACCTCATATGATCTGCTATTGGGACGACCTTGGATACACGTTGCTGGGGCTGTAGCATGTACTCTACATCGGGCTGTGAAGTTCGAATGGAACCATCAGGAGGTGATCACTCATGGAGACGGGAGTAACCCTATTTACACCAACCAGACTGTTCCGGTGGTGGAGAGCAGAAGGAAATTAGGGGGAGAAATTTATCATCGCATTAAGCGTGTTAACGCGATCGAGAAGGAAAAATGGTGGACTAGCAAAATAGAAAGCATATTGGCATGGACAGAATATGAACCCAGCAGGGGTCTCGGCAAGAATCTCCAAGGGATCGCCAAACCAATACAGTTAAAACGTCACAACACTACCTTTGGACTAGGATATCAATACACCTGGCACGAGTATAAGAATTGGTCACCACCATGACGTGGCCCATACTACCCTCTTGAGCAACTGATACCACATTTGAGCCAATTCTTCCATCAAGCTGATATGATGTGGGGATCTGAAGAAGATGAAACACTAGATGGTTTAAGGAATCTATTCTTGGAAGATGAAGACATGGACTGCAGTGTAATAGTTGAGGAGGTGGAGGAAGTGGAAGGCCTCGTCATGCAAACAGTGGAGAAGGGAAATGTTCTAAGGAACTGGACTGCCACACCATCAAGGGCCCATCGAGTCCGGGGGTAGCCTGGCTACTAGTGTTATTTATTTTGAAAACAGTTCCTATGAGCATTTTTAAAACATTTTTTCAGTATTTTATTTTGAAACATTTGTTTGAATCATTAAAATCACTTTTTGTTTGACAGCTTGATACTTATCCATGGTTTGCTATTTTATTATTTATCACTATCCTCTACATTTTTCTCTCTATAGCATTACTATGTCTTATCTTGATGAACCAACACATGTGACATGTAATGAGACAACGCAACATAAAGATAGTGACTTAGAAGAAATAGAAGAAGAGGATATAATACCTGAGGAAATTGTTAGAGAAGTTGAAGATTTTGAGAACAAGCCTATGTCCAACCTGGACGAAACTAAGATAGTCAACTTGGGAGATTCCGAAACAGTCAAAAGAAACTCGCATAAGCATTCACTTGTCACCATCAGAGAAAGAAGAATACACCCGTTTCCTGAAAGCATATAAAGTCATTTTCGCATGGTCTTATGATGATATGACTGGTTTGAGCACATAAATAGTGGCTCATAAACTGCCTACCAGCCTAATGTATCCGCCGGTAAAGTAGAAGATCAGAAAATTCAAATCAGATATGAGTTTGAAAATCAAAGAAGAAGTCACCAAGCAGATCAAAGCTAAGGTTTTCAGAGTGGTTTAATATCCAACCTGGTTGGCTAACATCGTGCCAGTTCTAAACAAGGATGGGAAAGTCAGAGTATGTGTCGATTATCGGGACCTAAATAGAGAAAGTCCAAAAGATGATTTCCCATTACCCAACATATACATACTGATCGACAACTGCGCCAAGCATGAACTCCAATACTTTGTGGATTGCTTCGTGAAATATCACCATATCTAGATGGATGAAGAAGATGCCGAGAAAATAGCTTTTATTACGCCATGGGGTTGTACTGCTATAAAATGATGGCTTTTGGTCCGAAGAACGCTGGGGCCAGTTATATGAGAGCTATGACAACTATTTTCCACGACAAGATACACGAGGAGATAGAGGTATATGTGGATGAGGTCATTATCAAATACAAGAATGGAACAGATCACATAGCAGACTTAAGGAAATTCTTTGATCGTCTTTGGAGGTACAATTTGAAATTGAATCCCGCAAAATGTGCCTTTGAAGTCCTTGCTAGAAAATTGTTAGGATTCATCGGTCAGCCGCTGAGGAATTGAGCTAGACCCATCAAAGGTCAAGGCTATCCAGGATTTTCCACCTCCAAAGAATAAGAAAGACGTGATGAGTTTCTTGGGGCGTCTCAATTACATCAGCCGCTTCATAGCACAATCAACCGTGATCTACGAGCCGATTTTCAAAATGTTAAAGAAAGATGCCGCAACAAGTTGGACTGAAGACTGCCAGAAAGCCTTTGACAAAATCAAGGAATATTTGTCCACACACCATTCTTGGTCCTGCCAGAACCTGGTAGACCACTGTTACTGTATCTCTCTGTACTAGATGGGGATTTCAGTTGTGTCTTGGGACAACATGACGAGGCAGGGAGGAAAGAACATGCCATAAACTATCTAAGTAAGAAGTTCACAACCTACGAAGCATGGTATTCTTTGCTGGAACACACCTGCTGTGCTTTGACATGGATAGCTCAAAAATTGAGGCACTACTTATGTGCCTATACCACATATCTCATATCAAGGATGGACCCTCTGAAGTACATCTTCCAGAAACCCATGCCTACAGGGAAGCTGGCAAAATGGCAGATATTGCTGAGTGAATTCGACATCGTCTATGTGACTCAGAAGGCGGTTAAGGGACAAGCATTAGCGGATAATCTTGCAGAAAATCCTGTAGGAGGAGAATACGAACCACTAAAAACATATTTTCCTGATGAAGAAGTATCATTCGTAGGAGTAGATATCGCCGAAGCCTACGACGGTTGGAGAATGTTTTTTGATGGAGCCGCAAATTTCAAAGGAGCGAGTATTGGATCCATTTTGGTATTAGAGACGGGTCAATATTATACGGTATCTGTGAAACTTAGATTTCTGTGCACCAATAATATGGCAGAATATGAGGCTTGATATTGGAGCTAAACTTGGTCGTTGACATGAATATCCAGGAATTACTGGTAATTGGTGATTCAGATCTTCTGGTACATCAATTGCAGGGAGAATAGGATACAAAGAATACCAAAATATTACCATATTTATATCATGTGCAAGGATGATGAAGTGGTTCACGAAGATAGAGTTTAGACATGTCTCGAGAATCCAGAATGAGTTCGCAGACGCACAGGCCACTTTGTCCTCTATGATACAACACCCAGATAAGAATTTCATCGACCCTACGCCGGTAAGGATTCACAATCATCTAGCTTACTGTGCTCATGTTGAAGAAGAAACAGATGGGAATCCGTGGTTCCATGATATCAAGGAATACTTGCCAAAAGGAGAGTACCCGGAGCATGCAAATCATACCCAGAAACGCACGCTCCGAAGATTATCCAACCATTTATTAAAGTGGAGGAACTCTGTACAGAAGGACTCCAGACCTAGGGTTATTACGGTGTGTTGACGCCAAGGAAGCTTCCAAATTGCTCGAAGAGATACACGCTGGAACTTGCGGAGCACATATGAATGATTTCATTTTAGCCAAGAAGATATTGAGAGCAATATATTTTTGGATGACTATGGAAACAGACTGCATCGGGTATGTCCAAAAATGTCATCACTGACAAATACACGCAGATATGATACGGGAGCCGCCAAATGAGCTCAATGCAACGAGTGCACCTTGGCGTTTTGGTGATTGTGGAATATGTCATTGGAGCTTGCTGCTTCAAAAGGACACAGATTTTTCCAGATATCGTATTGTTTGCTGATTCAGGGTTCCAGAATCAATCATCATCGACAACGCTGCCAATATCAACAGTGACCTAATGAAAGCTATGTGCGAGACCTTCAAAATCAAGAGCAAGAATTCCAAATCATACCGACCTCAAATTACCATTTGCCTTATTGGGATATCGTACCACAGTTCGCACATCAA
This sequence comes from Nicotiana paniculata, assembly GCA_005239505.1. Classification (NCBI taxonomy): domain Eukaryota; kingdom Viridiplantae; phylum Streptophyta; class Magnoliopsida; order Solanales; family Solanaceae; genus Nicotiana; species Nicotiana paniculata. The sequence continues at coordinate 74,589 of ML333676.1, forward strand.
CCAGATCAACTCCCTATTTGTTGGTCTACGGTACCGAAACTGTCATTCATGCCGAGGTTGAAATTCCTTCTTTAAGAATTATACAAGAAGCTGAACTCAGTGATGCAGAATGGATAAGAAGCCGCTATGAAAAATTAGATCTCATTGACAGGAAAAGAATGAATGCAGTGTGTCATGGTCAACTCTATCAGAATAGGATGTCTAGAGCTTTCAACAAAAGGGTCGAACCTAGACAGTTCGCACCGGGGCAGCTGGTGCTGAAGCGGATATTCCCGCATCAAGATGAAGCCAAAGGGAAATTTTTACCCAATTGGAAAGGTCCCTACATGTTTCACAAAGTACTAATAGGAGGAGCACTCATACTTACAAAAATGGACAGAGAAATCTGGCCAAAGCCCATAAACTCAAACGCGGTCAAAGGATATTATGTTTAGAATGTTTAATTTTTTCATCTGATGTAATTGAACTACGCTTGACCTGATTCCCATTTAAGAGGGGATACGTGGGCAGCCCTATGGGTTCGGTCACGATTCAATAAAATTTTTATTTTCCCCACAATCATAAACTGGGGCAGAATTTTGAGGAGGACCCTCAAAATTCTAATGCAAGGAAGTCGCAATGTATCTAAAGAGTCACAGTCATTGGTTTATCTAATTTATTAGATATTGCACACAAATGTATTAAATAACTACATTCATCATATACATGCATATTTTTCGAAAACTTTATTTTATGAAATAGCCAGATGCTACCCTGGTGATTCGAGCGGGATTTTGATAAACAAGGCAAAGCAAACAGGCGAAGGCACGAACCAAAATTCCCCGTAGAACTCACGATTTTCCTTTGGATGCAGGAACAAAGGAATATTCGCAAATATGTGCACACCTCAGAATCACTGTCTTCATAACGACAAAGCTGCCAAGCGCAAACATATCTCCAGCTAAGAAATACTCTGCTCCTACCTATTATCTGTTCATTTTGCATGAGACTAATCATTGTCTCCATTTTTTCTTGAGGCTAAGCCCTGCCTCCTAAATTGCATAAGGCTAAGCACTGCCTTCCCCCTACATGAGACTAAGCATTGTCTCCATTTTTCATGAGGCTAAGCTCTGCCTCCTTAATTGCATAAGGCTAAGCACTGCCTTCCCCCCTGCATGAGACTAAGCATTGTCTCCATTTTTGCATGAGGCTAAGACCTGCCTCCTAAATTGCATAAGGCTAAGTACTGCCTTCCCCTGCATAAGGCTAAGCACTAGGGCTGTTCATTTGGATCGGATATTCGAAATCCGAACTGATCCATTCAATTTCGGATTTCGAATTCCGGATTATGTTTATTTAAATTTTGAATTTCGGATCGGATTCGGATTGGTATATTTTAATCCGATCCAAAATCCAAAATTATTAGGCAATGTATAAATACTACACTTTAATTTCGGACAGTCAGTACTTCCTTTACATCTTCCTCCAAGTTATTACCTTTACTATTGCTAGATTTAGCTATATTTGCACCATAGTACTCTCATAATTTTATAAACATGAATTTTTCTTAACACATTGCCTCTTTTACAAAGAATATATACATATTAGTTTGCAACTTTGAGGCATAATAAGATCTGAAAATCTGACCCGATCCAAACTTTAAAATCCAAATCCGATCTGATATAATTCGGATCAGATTCAGATTGCATTTTCTAGAATCCAAAATCCGAAATGTGCTAAATCCGATCCGATCCGATCCGTGCACAGCCCTACTAACAACTGTCTCCATTTTTGCATGAGGCTAAGCCCTGCCTCCTAAATTTCATAAGGCTAAGCACTACCGTCCCCTGCATAAGGCTAAGCATTGTCTTCCCCTACATGAGACTACGCATTGTCTCCATTCTTGCATGAGGCTAAGCCCTACCTCCTCAATTGCATGAGACTAAGTAATGTCTCCATTTTTGCATGAGACTAAGCATTGTCTCCTTTTTTGCATGAGGCTAAGCCCTGCCTCCTTAACTGCATAAGACTAAGCATTGCCTTCCCCCGTATGAGACTAAGTTTGTCTCCCTTCTTGCATGAGGCTAAGCCCTGCCTCCTCGATTGCATGAGACACAACATTGTCTCTTCCTGCATAACCCCAAATGCTATGCTACTTGAAATCTAGCACTATTCTTTACCTCGGGGCTAAGCTCTTCCCCCGATATTACACAAGACTAAGCTTTGTCTTGTTTCGCTTCGCATAACCAAGCATCATATCTTTGCATATCATGGGATGAAATATCGCTGTTTTGTTCGAAGGTGTCATAGTCCGAAGGCGTCATCCTCATAGACGGAAGACACCATGCCACGGCCTGAGGATCCCTCATATTGCACATCATTATTCAAAGGCGTCATGGTTCAGAGGCACCATCCTCATGGTCCGAGAACATCATTTCATGGCCTGTGAATCGCCTATCTCACGATTCATGGCCTGGGACGTCATGGTCTAAGGACATCATCCTCACCGTCCAAAGACGATTTCCATGGTCCAAAGGGAATTCACATCATGTTTAAATTCTCGCAATAATCCATATATATTTGCATGCATCGTGTTTTAAGTTTTGCAGGTAATCCAGGAAGTAACCGTTATCCCAACGGGAGCAATATTCGCTCCTATTTCCATTCAGTATTCACAACCTGTAACTACCTCAAATATGCCAACCACCGTTCGTAACCAATTCCCATCTGATAGTCGTTCAAATATCCATAGCCATTCCAAGGTACATCCATTCACAATTCTGATATCGTCCTATCCAGAAGAGCTTGTCCGATCCTATAACAACTCCATTGGCTTATTCCACCGTTGGGTCCAGAACTACACACGGCCTGATTCCCATAAAATCAGGGATATGTAGGCAACTCAAAAACCGTAGTTCGGCCTATATTTTTCCAAATAACCCCATTTGGTCAAAATCGGTCATCATTTCTTTACACGACAACTCTTTCATCATTCCGGGTAAAGAGGGGAAACTGTTGATACCCAATTTTTCTTTCATATTTTATATATATATATATATATACTTTCAAAATAGTGCACATGCATCATTATTTAGCTTATAAGCATATACAAGTATTTTTCATAATTTTTAAAGGGTTTAAATCGATTTATTTCTGCATTTTACTATATAAATATCCAGTAATTATCCTTCAAATTATTTTGTGATGACTTAATCATCCAAACTTATTATTTACACCAACATGATGTTTTAAATATTTTTAATGCATTCTTTATAATTACATTTTACTCTCTACCTGCATTAGGTAGGGGTAAGGTCGGCGTACAGACTACCCTCCCCAGACTCCACATGTTGGGATCAAACTGGGTTTGTTGTTGTTGTTGTTGTTGTATTCTTTATAATTACATTTGCATTTTAGGGCTAATTGCTGGCCCAAACCTAACACCCTAGCCCAAATAACCCCCAGCCCAAACCAATTAACCCAACCCTACAACCCGGTCGCAACCCGTTTAACCACCCGACCCAAGACCCATTTAAATCGTCGTCGTTGATCTCTGAGATCAACGGACCACGTTAATCCCTCTATTTTAATTACCACCCAAACCCCCAAATCCTAATCACTTCCCACCATCCCCCGCCCTCAAATCCCACCTCCCTTCTCCCTCCTAAGAACCCTAGCCGCCTCCTCCTCTAAGATCTCTCATAATCCCACACGACATGGGATTCTATGGCTATCCTATGTCGTATATGGCTTCTCTTGGGTACTGGATCCTTTTCTAAACTGCTTGCCTAAACATGAAAAGCAGATCTCATGAGAATCGAACCAACATTGGTTCAGATCCTTGACTTTTCTGATTATTCTTTCTATATTCGTCATGTGCTCTATTGTAAGTGCGAATATTTCTATATCTTCTGTTGATTCTTACTTAACATAAATTAGGGTTTTCATATCTCTTTTAATCGAACCAAAATAGGTTCGATTCTCTGAGTTTAGGTATTATTCATGTCCATATTCACCCCATATTCTACTATGGCCTGTTTTTATTTTATTTTTGTCAATATTTATCTTACCCTAAAATTAGGATTTTTAGATTTTTCTTAATTAGTTTGATTATCTGATTTTAGTACTATTTGTGTCTCTATTCATCTTGTGCTGCTTTGTTTTGGAATATTCTGTTAATATTTGTTTTTTTCCTAAAATTAGGGTTTACCGGCTTACTCTCCTAATTTTATTTTTTAATTGATTTATGTATTTCTTTCCTTTTATGGTCTGATTGTTAATACTTCCTTATTTATGTGTTTGATCTACTGCTATATAAATTGATCCCCCCTTCCCTTTTGTGGACGAAACTTTGGAATCGCTATTTTGTAACGACCCGGCCGGTCGTTCCGTGAGATTTATCCCGTTTCCCCTACTTATGCATTTGTTATATATCGCTATCCTGTTTTTGATGTGTTGGATCAGTTGGTTTGGGTCCGGAGTGGTTATGGTGAGAATTTAGGCATTTGGCCTTTTAAAGTAGCTTAATAGTTGAGAAAGTCAACTGAGAGTTGACTTATTGGTAAATGACCTTGGAATGCGGATTTTATGGATCGGGTAGCTTCGTTAGGTGATTTGGGACTTAGGAGTGTGTTCAGAATATTTTTGTGATGTCCGGCGTAGAATTATGCTTGAATTGGCGAAAGTTAGTTTTTGGCGATTTCCGGTCGGCAGTGGAAAATAGGCTATTGGGGTCAGAACGGAATTCCGAAAGTTGGAACAGGTTCGCGATATCATTTTGGATATGTCTACAATTTCAGGTCAATCAGAGGTGTTTTGGTTGGTTTCGGCGTAGTTGGCGAAATTTGGAAGTTTCAAAGTTCATAGGCTTGAATTTGATGTAATTTTGGGTGTTTTCGTGTTGTTTTTGGTGTTTCGAAGGCGCGAGTAAGTTGGAATAATGCTATGGGGTGTGTTGGTATGTTTGGTTGGGGCCCCGAGGGGTTCGGGATTGATTTCGGATGGTTGGCGGGATTTTTAAACTTGGGAATTTGCAGCAATAGCTGCTGGTGTGAAAGCTCTAGTGTTGACCGCACCTGCGGTCGGTAATCCGCAGGTGCGATGTCACAGGCTCTATGGGAGGATCGCAGGTATGAAAAGGCTAGGTTGGGGATTTTTCCGCAGATGCGATGTTTTGGCCGCACCTGCGAAGCCGCAGGTGCGGAGAAGTGGCCGCAGGTGCGGGATTGGTCTGTTAAGTGAGATTCTGCAGGTGCGCACCTAGGACCGCAGGTGCGGCTAATGGTCCGCAGGAGCGAAAATGACCGGCAGAAACAGTATATAAAGGCCTCCGTGAAAATTCTCTTATTTTTCACCATTTTGCATGCGGGAGGAGTTCTTTGAAGGCGATTTGGAGAGGGAAACTAAAGATTCTTATGCAAAGGTAAGTTCTTTGGTTACTAACATCGTTCCTATGCTATTTTGTTCGGATTAGGATTGAAAAATTTAAGGATTTGAGTAGGAAAAGGTAGGGAAGAAGGGGGTGGAGAATTGGAAATTCTTTAGAGGTTTTGGGTAGGCAATTGTGATGATTTTGGTATGAGTAGAATCATAGAAGGACGAGGTTTCTAGTGATGTAAAAATTATCGAGTTCCGAGACGTGGGCTCAGGGCTCGGGTTTGGCCGGATTTAGTGTTTTTTGTGAAATTTGATAATTTTCGATTGGGTTGTGTTCCTTGAGTATATATTAATGATGTTAACCTTGTTTTGGCTAGATTCGATGCAATCGGGAGCCAATTCAAGGGGCAAGAGCATTGCGGACTAGTGTCGCGGTCCGGTAGAGGTAAGTAATGGTTATAAATCTTGTCATGAAGGTATCGAACCCGAAACTACATATGTTTCCACTGATTTTAGAAAGGCGCACATGTTGGATGACGAGTATGTGGCGCATACTGATTTTTGGATTGGACTAGGTCCTCTCCGTTGCAACTAATTAGTTGCACATTTACTCAAAACCTTATGTTAAATTATGTTCTAAAGATTTGTGAAATATTTGGGCTATAAGCCGTGTTTGGGGCCTCGTGCCGATCTGTTTAGACCCCTTGGGGGATTTTTACTGTTGTTTTCCTCACTATTTGTTGACGATTTCACTCAGCATCATTGTGCATGCTGATTTTTGAAACTCAGCCTGATTTACACTACATGAGCATTAAAAATGATGTTTTCGGGTCAAGTACCCTGTTTTACTAATTCGCCTGAGGGGCCTTTCGAGTGGTTCTACCGAGTGTGGCCGAGGGCCAAGAGTGATGGTGAGGTGCTGAGTGATATTAGCGCTTGGGCGAAAGAAGCCCCTCCAGAGTATGTACACACCCCCAGTGAGCGCACCGAGTGCCGAGTGACGAGTGATTGGGAGGCATGAGTGGTTTTGAGGTGCTGAGTGATGGTGAGGCATACCCGAGGGGCCGATTATGATACATGTTTTTGCCCGAGGGGCTACTTATGATTTTACTACATTCATTTGCATACCAAATCCTTTGTTTTAAAGTTGTTAAAAATATGCATTCTTTAAAGGACTTTTTCTGAAGTTGATTTTAACGCATGATGATTTCGTACATCTATGTTATACTATTGGAAAATAAGGCTGTGTATATTGTGACTTGATGGCATTGATTTTATGTGTTTCCTTTCTACTTAGACTTGATTTATTTTCATTACTACTGAGTTGGCGTACTCACATTACTCCCTGCACCTCTGTGTGCAGATTCAGGAGAAGATATCGAGCATTAGCCTTTATTTCGCAGCGGAGCCGGAATTGACCCAGAAGGGTGCTCTATCAGAAGCTCAAATCAGCATTGACTACAGCTCCAATACTAGTTTTGCCTGCTGGTTCGGGTTCTTACACAGTTTATTGTGATGCTTCTAGAGTTGGCTTGGGAGTGGTATTGATGCAAGACGGTAGGGTGATTGCCTACGCGTCCAGACAGTTGAAGGTGCAGGAGAAGAATTATCCAGTGCACGACCTTGAGTTAGCTGCCATTGTTCATGCCTTGAAGATTTGGCGGCATTATTTGTATGGAGTGCAGTGTGAGATTTTCAGTGATCATCGCAGTTTGCAGTATCTTCTGAGGCAGAAGGACTTGAATTTGCGTCAGAGGATGTGGTTAGAGCTCCTCAAGGATTACGACCTCACTATCTTATATCACCCGGGGAAGGCCAATGTAGTGGCCGATACCTTGAGTCGCAGAGCAGAGAGTTTGGGGAGTTTAGCTACCTTCCAGTAGCAAAGAGGCCATTAGCCCTTGATGTTCAGGCCTTAGCAGGTCATTTGGTGAGATTGGATCTATTAGAGCCCCCGCGGGTGTTGGCTTGTGTAGCCTCCAAGTCTTCTCTTTACGATCAGATTAGAGCACGCTAGTATGATGATCCACATTTACTTGTTCTTCAGGAAAGGGTCTGCCGCGGTGATGCCAGGGATGTGGTTATTGGTGATGATGGGATCATGAGGATGCAAGGCCGGATTTGCGTTCCCAATGTAGATGGGCTTCGAGATTTGATTTTAGCAGAGGCTCATAGTTCGCGGTATTCCATCCATCCGGGTGCCGCGAAGATGTATCAGGACTTGAGGTAAAATTATTGGTGGAGGAGGATGAAGAAGGATATTATGGAGTTTTTGGATCGGTGTCTCAACTGTCAGAAGGTCATGTATGAGCACCAAATACCAGGTGGATTGCTTCAGAGGGTTGATATTCCGGAGTGGAAGTGGGAGCAGATCACCATGGACTTCGTAGTTAGACTCCCACGGACTTCGAGGAGGTTTGATGCTATATGGGTTATTGTGGATCGGCTGACCAAGTCCGCGCACTTCATTCCTGTTGGTACTACTTATTCTTTAGAGAGGTTAGCTGAGATTTATATCAGGGAGATTCTCTGATTGCATGGGGTTCCAGTTTCTATCATTTTCGACAGAGGCACTCAGTTCACATCTCAGTTTTGGAGAGTCGTGCAGAGAGAGTTGGGTACTCAGGTTGAGTTGAGCACAGCGTTTCATCCTCAGACCGACGGGCAGTTGGAGCGCATCATTCAGATTTTGGAGGATATGTTACGTGCTTGTGTGATTGACTTTGGTGGTTCATGGGATCAATTTCTGCCACTAGCGGAGTTTGCCTATAATAACAGCTATCAGTCGAGTATCCAGATGGCTCCGTATGAGGCTTTATATGGTAGGAGGTGCAGATCTCCGGTTGGTTGGTTTGATCCGGGCGAGGCTAGGCTATTGGGCACAGACTTGGTTCAGGATGCTTTGAGTAAGGCAAAGTTGATTCAGGAGCGGCTTCGCACGGTGCAATCTAGGCATAAGAGTTATGCGGACTGGAAGGTCCGAGATGTGTCTTTTATGGTTGGGGATAAGGTGTTGCTGAAGGTGTCACCCAATTCGGGAAGAGAGGGAACCTGACTCCCATGTTCATTGGGCCATTTGAGGTGCTTTAGAGGATTGGGGAGGTGGCTTGTAGGCTTGCTACGCCTCCCAGTTTATCGAGTATTCATCCAGTATTTCATGTTTCGATGCTCCGGAAGTATGCGGATAACCCTTCCCATGTTATGGACTTCAGCACGGTTCAGCTCGAGGTTGATATGTCATATGAGGTAGACCTATTGGCTATTTTGGGTCGACAGGTCAGGAAGCTGAGATCTAAAGATATAGTTTCAGTGAAGGTTCAGTGGAGAGAGCAGCCGGTGGAGGATGCCACCTAGGAGACTGAGCGGGAGATGCGGGACAGATATCCTCACTTATTCGAGGCTCCAGGTATGTTTCTAGACCCGTTCGAGGACGAACGTTTGTTTAAGAGGGGGAGGATGTAACGACCCGGCCAGTTGTTCTGTGAGATTCACTCTGTTTCCCCTACTTCTGCATTTGTTATATATCCTTATCCTATTTTTGATGTGTTGGATCAGTTGGTTTGGGTCCGGAGTAGTTATGGTGAGAATTTAGACATTTAGCCTTTTAAAGTAGCCAAATAGTTGAGAAAGTCAACTGAGAGTTGACTTATAGGTAAACGACCTCAGAATGAGGATTTTATGGCTCGGGTAGCTTCATAAGGTTATTTGGGACTTAGGAGTGTGTTCATAATATTTTTGTGATGTCCGGCGTAGAATTAGGCTTAAATTGGCGAAAGTTAGTTTTTGGCGATTTTCGGTCGGCAGTGGAAAATAGGCTATCGGGGTTGTAATGGAATTCCGGAAGTTAGAACAGGTTCATAATGTCATTTTGGATATGTCTGCAAAATTTCACGTCAATCGGAGGTGTTTTGGTTGGTTTCGGCGTAGTTGGTGAAATTTAGAAGCTTCAAAGTTCATAGGCTTGAATTTGATATAATTTTGGGTGTTTTCGTGTTGTTTTTGGTGTTTCGAAGGCTCGACTAATTTGGAATAATGCTATGGGGTGTGTTGGTATGTTTTGTTGGAGCCTCGAGGGGCTCGGGATTGATTTCGGATGGTTGGTAGGATTTTTGGACTTTGGAATTTGCAACAATAGCTGTTGGTGTGAAGTTCTGGTGTTGAGAACCTGCGGTCGGGAAGCTGCAGGTGCGATGTCGCAGGCGCGATGTCGCAGGCGCGATGGGAGGAGCGCAAGTGCGAAAAGGCTATGTTGGGGATTTTTCCGCAGGTGCGATGTTTTGGTTGCACCTGCGAAGCCGCAGGTGCGGGATTGGTCCGTTAAGTGAGATTCCGCAGGTGCGCATCTAGGACCGCAGGTGCAGCTAATGGTCCGCAGGAGCAGAAATGACTGGCAGAAACAATATCCGTGAAAATTTTCTTATTTTTCACCATTTTTCATGCGGGAAGAGTCCTTTGAAGGCGATCTGGAGAGGGAAACTCAAGATTCTTCAGCAAAGGTAAGTTCTTTGGTTACTAACATCGTTCCTATGCTATTTTGTTCGGATTAGGCTTGAAAAATTTAAGGATTTGAGTAGTAAAAGGTTGGGAAGAAGGGGGTGGAGAATTAGAAATTCTTTTGAGGTTTTGGGTAGGCAATTGTGATCCGATTGTGATGATTTTGGTATGAGTAGAATCGGGGAAGGACGAGGTTTCTAGTGATGTAAACATTATCGAGTTCCGAGATGTGGGCCCAGGGCTCGGGTTTGGCCGGATTTCGAGATTTTTGTGTAATTTGATAATTTTTGATTGGGTTGTGTTCCTTGAGTATATATTAATGATGTTAAACTGGTTTTGGCTAGATTCGATGCAATCGGGAGCCAATTCGAGGGGCAAGAGCATTGCGGACTAGTGTCGCGGCCCGGTAGAGGTAAGTAATGCTTATAAATCTTGTCCTGAGGGTATGGAACCCCGGACTACATATTTTCTCACTGATTTTAGAAAGGCGCACATGTCGGATGACGAGTATGTGGCGCGTACTGGTTTTTGGATTGGACTAGGTCCTATCCGCGAAAACTAATGAGTTGCACATTTACTCAAAACCTTATGTTAAATTATCTTCTAAAGATTTATGAAATATTTGGTCTATAAGCCGTATTTGGGGCCTCGTGCCGATCTGTTTAGACCCCTTGGGGGCTTTTTACTGTTGTTTTCCTCACTATTTGTTGACGATTTCACTCAGTATCATTGTGCATACTGATTTTCGAAACTCAGCCTGATTTACACTACATGAGCATTAAAAATGATGTTTTCGGGTGGAGTACCCTGTTTTACTAATTCGCCCGAGGGGCCTTTCGAGTGGTTCTACCGAGTGTGGCCGAGGGCTAAGAGTGATGGTGAGGTGCTGAATGATATTAGCGCTTAGGCTGAAGGATCCCCTCCGGAGTCTGTACACACCCCCAGTAAGCGCACCGAGCACCTAGTGACGAGTGATTGGGAGGCATGAGTGGCTGTGAGGTGCTGAGTGATGGTGAGGCATGCCCGAGGGGCTGATTATGATACATGTTTTTGCCCGAGGGGCTACTTATGATTTTACTACATTCATTTTCATACCAAATCCTTTGTTTTAAAGTTGTTAAAAATGTGCATTCTTTAAAGGACTTTTTCTGAAGTTTATTTTAACGCATGATGATTTCGTATATCTATGTTATACTATTGGAAAGTAAGGTTGTATATATTGTGACTTGATGGCATTGATTTTATGTGTTTCCTTGCTACTTAGACTTGATTTATTTTCAGTACTACTGAGTTGGCGTACTTACATTTCTCCCTGCACCTCTGTGTGCAGATTCAGGAGCAGATATCGAGCATTAGCCTTTATTCCACAGCGGAGCCGGAATTGTGGGATATAGAGGTAGCTGCAGCATCTCTGTTTTCCCTTCTTGTTGTATTTAGCTTTTGATTTGAAGTTTTTGTATTATAATAGTTTATTTTCGCTTATTTCTCTAGATTCTCATGACATGTTGGCTCCGGGTTTTGGGGATGGAAGTATCGTATAATATTGCCCTATTGAATTAAGTAATTTTCTGTATACTTTTTAGGAAATGCTTGAAACTTGAATGGGATTTTCAAAATAAATTGCGAACATGCAGTAGTCGGCTAGCCTAGTTCCACGATAGGCGCCATCACGGCCGGTTAGGATTTGAGGTCGTGACATATTTTCTCACTAAAAACTGAAGTTTTCTAATCTATATTTGTTCACTATTCTATTCTGTCTGGCTCTTGGCCGGCTGAAAGCCAAGGCCACCGGATTTCTACTCTTTTCGACCTCTCTTGGGTGTGAGCACTGCTTGGGTTCTTGAAACCTTTGGAACTTCACACATTCAGGATTCTAGGTCCGTACTGCAATATTTTCTTGTTTTTCGAATAATCACTGGTTAGTTTCTAAACCTTTGTAATATTTACTCTATTATGTTAAGCATGTTCTCTGAAACTACATGATCTAATGCACATGTTTGACTCTTTTCTGCCTAATTCTGCTTGCTAGTTTAGTGATGTTCTGCACTTAGCCTAATTAATTTAGACAAAATTAAGCATGCTTAGTTTAACTTATGATGATTGGAATTATCTATTTGCAATTGGTTTGATCTATGTTCCCTACCTAATTTTGAACCTCTGACGACCAATTGTTATTATTAGTATACCTTAACTTGTTTAATATGTCTTTAATATGAATGTTGTATGCTCTGATGACTATGTTTATCACCCTATGAACTTCTGCTATGTCCAACATATACCCTCCATGATACATGATCTTGTTTATGTAGTACTGTTTAAACATAGGTTAGCATGATATGACCCTTTAGTCCTAATTTAGTTGCATTGTTTGGTTTCAATAGCCTAATACCATTGCATGTTAACTTGTCATCCCAGGATCTTTGTTCTTTGTCATAGGCCACCCTGTCCAGTGCGTTAATTTGTTTTTTATTTGGAATTCATTATGTGATTATCTTACAAGATAGCAAATGCTTTCAAAACCTATTACCCTACTACTATTTTTCATTGGTTGTTTCTTGTTTAATTCTAGGGTTGGCTTTCAAAGCCCTTCCCTAAGTCTCTCCTGTCAACATCCCTAGTGTGAGCACTGCCCTGAGTTCTTGAAACCCTTGGGACCTCTGACACACTAGGGTCTAGGTTTCTCTGTCACTTTTCCCTAATCGCTCAAACTCTTCCCCTCTTCTCACCTACTGGATAGACCAGTTGATTGGTGTAAATGATTGGTTCTGGGCTGTTGTAAAATTGTATGGACATGAGAATGAAGGCCTGGCTAGGCTGGGTGTACTTTGGGCCTGATGTAGGCCCACTATAGTTATTCTGTATATCTGTAATTTATTTTATTCATTGGTTTTGTAATAATGTTGTAATAACAATTGGGGTGTTAGTAAAAATTGGAAAAATGGGTTTATTTTAACATTTTCATGAAATGGGTAGAAATCCTACCTATAGGTGTTTACTTTGCTCAAATATGGTCTATTATTGTGTGTGTTAGATAACCTACCTATAGGTGTTTACTTTGCTTAAATATGTTCTACTATTGTGTGTGTTAGATAACATGCTTAGAGGTGTTTACTTTGCTCAAATATGTTCTGCTACTCTGTGTGTTAGATAACCTGCCTATAGGTGTTTAATCCGTCTAACCTATTCTTCTTCTACATGTTAGATATCATGCTTATAGGAAATAAAAGAGACCAATGTTCAATTTGCATTACAACATATTCATTAGACATTATGATCACAGGGTCATGTTAATTTATGTTCTACAAATCTACAGTTTAGTAATCATGCCTATAGGGTTTTAATTGGTTGATATGTTGTTGTCATAGTTGCTCACTTAGTAGACATGCCTATAGGAGCTAAAACCAGCTTCAATCACCAGAGATAGAAATCATGTTAATAGGGTAATCCCCACCCGCTTTTAAGTGTTAAAATTGGACTTTAAAACACTGTTTCGCTGCCATTATTAGAAAACATGCCTATAGGAGCGAACTAAGTAATTCTGAATATCTCTCGTGGTTATCACTGCCAAATACTGCGTAAATCATCTAGATAGTATGTTTATAGGTTTTAATCTCTTATAACTATAATCAGCAGGAAACTGTGTAGCCACTTAGAAATTATACTTTGCATAACTGCATGCATGATCAAAATCCAGAATCACAAAGAAATCAATGTCTATAGGGCCTAACGACTTTAATTGTTGAAACTGTCAAACGCCTAATTTGTTTGCGTGCATTTGTTGCCTAAATGTGAAGGCTAACTTGAGCCCTTATTTTCTTGTACATGAAAGTCCAACTTGTTTTGTATGTCGCTTAGTTTTATCATTTTTGAGAAACCTAAGTTAAGTCTAGAACCATCCAAAATAGAGGTCCAAATGCCTCCTAGACCGTAGGCATGGGACGGGTAGTGCACGCCTAAGGTACGACTTAGAATCGATTAATGCGCTTTAGGAAAAAACTTAAAGATAGTAATCGGGTGGCAGAAGATGATAGTCTGTGCCCGCTGGATAATACGAGTAACCCCATCTCGAGGGAGTTACGAAGTATTAGCACGGGGTGATACTTTAGGCTAAAAAACTCAGGACCCCCCCCCCCCCCACATATTTTATTAAGGTAAATTATTTTGATTATTTGCGCAACTTCTTGTCTTTCTCTTAATTTGGACTAATTCATATAATTCGAGTCCAGGCAGGACCACAGTTGTGGACCTTGAGGAATTCCTAACACCTTCTCCTCGAGGTAATTTGAGACCTTACCCATTCTTTGGTGACCGCAAATTGGTTAATAGGTTCCCTAACATACCTCAAACCCGTTAGGTGGCGACTCTCTTTTAACACCCTTCCTTAAAGAGTTGTCACATGTCGAAACCCGATTTCGCGAGAAAAAGGGGCGCGTCAGGGTAATCATTTTGAAAAAAGGTATTTCATAAATTGCACGGGATTAGAATACCCCTCATAAGATGAATCAAGTTAGGATGCTATGAAATACGGTTATTGAAGTATACTATTGACCCTAAATAGATCAGGCAAATAACCCAGATATTCCTCGATGAGATGTGAGCCCTTGTGATAATATATTACATAAGATTTCAAGTTATCAGTGGTATATTATAGATCAACATTAAGGTGAATCAACAATAATTGGATAAATGTTCCAAAGTATGAGATGAGATTTGTTTGTCATTCTTAAGATTAACAGTAATGAGAAAGCATTAAAGGAGTTAGATTTATACATATAGGATAAGCAGCGAGAGTGTAACTTGGAGTTTGGTAGCAGACCTCGGTAATAATAATTTAAAGCATGTGTTATGGTATAGTATGACCTACCTAGATGTAGTAAAGCTATAAGGATGGATATCCGGGGCTATGAAACAAGATATAACAATAGTCGTAGGTTTGACAAAATACCAAGCGAAGGACTTCAGTACACCTATAGATGACTGGAGCGACAACTTGCCATAGTTCTATATATTCCCAAAGTGAGGCCTAGAGAGTTGCTAAAGGATAGAGGAAAAGCACAGAAGAGTCGCATAGGAACACATACAAGGACAAAGTCATACAGGATGCATGACACAAGGTCGCAATAGTTACGATATTGAAAAAATTCTAACAACAAGATGTGGTGTGAGAAAGAGGCCTAAAGAGGGAAATTCCCTGCCCTTCAGATTTATTCACAAAATAGTTTCCCAGATGTCAAGGATAGTACTAAATTATTCGTAAGCTCTATAGGTTATGAGACTGATAATCGCATCAGTCAACATTCGAGGACGAATGTTCCAAAGGGGGGAATGATGTTACACTTTATAGTTTCGTATGTGGGAGTACGCCGTAAGTCAATTGATGTAAGCTCTGAAATAAAATCATCTTTGAAAGTACATAAAGTAAAGTAATCATTTTAGCTTGGAGTTTGCAAATATTTAAGATCACGTACTACAAGTTCCAAGAGGGTTGGAAGGCTTAGAAGCTAAACCAATTGAAGAAAATAAGTTTCGTCGAAAGTCGACAAGTTGGGAATGTTATAACATGTAATTTTGGGGTGAGAATAGAGTGCTCAAAATTATAAGGAGGTTATGTTATGAGTTAATTTGTCTTATCATATCCGTGTGTTATGTTTTGAAGTCAAGCGAGTTGGGGAACAAAAGTTGGCAAATATCATCACAAGTTACATTCATAAATATACTGAAAATTAGGTCAAATGTAGCAGAGATTTTATCCCAATATCTTGGATTTATATGATCTACCTACAAAATTGAATATCTAAAAGTCTATTTTCTAACTCATTAAACGGTTCATCGATACGATATAGTAGTAAAGAGATATTTGCGGTTTTGTGAGACTGCAAACTGCATAGGTGACAAGTAGGTGTGTCACTAAAGCTTTTTGAAAAATACATTTCATGTGTTATCTGAGGTCTTTTTGGGACATATTATATACCAAATTGAAGTTCTTAGAATTTAATTTCTAACGCTCTTAACCGTTTGTTCATACGACATCCGAATAAAAAGATATAAGCACCTGAAGAAGAGCCAATAATAGGGTGCCAAGATAGCACCTCTTGGACTTTTCAGAAATGGATATATATAAGCCTTATGTTGTCTCGTTATTTACTTTTCCACATATCACAGCCAGAATAAGACTCATAAACCTATCCTCAAGCTCTCCACAAGTATTTTCAATAATATTAACATCCCGGGTACGAAATCAAGAAATAATAGCACTAGAACGATCACTACGACGTAAGTATCGCTATATTGCCTCTCTTTTTATTTGTAGTTTGAGTTTTGTAAGGTACTTCATAGTTAAAAAAAATGTCTAATTTGTGTCTTTAAGATTTATAGATTACGTGGAATATTGATATGAGAATGAGCCAACGAGTAGTTAGTAATTGATTCAGGAAGAGCCTAGTTATGGCTAGACAAGAGGATACAGACAAATCAACAGATTGTACAACATAAACATAGTGAACCCCAACATGGGAATCAGTCTCACAGATATAACATCGTGATCCTTGAAAAATATTCATATAGGTGTTGGGGTAGTTAAAGGTGCCGTATAAGTGTTACGAAAATAAAAGAGAGTGCCACTGGAAATAGTCAAAATTTAAGTTCAGAAGCAACCCTACGAGCACAAGGGCATGGGGGTAAGTAAGTAAGGATAATTACAAGTAAGAAAGAACATCAAAAATTCCGTCGGATAAACAAGGTAATAAGCTCGCAGCCTTGCAATAATCAGGGGGTCATCACTAAGTACTACAATGAAAGACTAGCTGAGGAAATACGGAAGAAGGCTTCAACCTAAGCATAGTAACTTGAAGAAGAAATGGTCATGTAAAAACAGTCTTACTACAACGTTGTATGCACTCCATAAGAAAGTGACACATGTCGTGGCTAATGAACAGGAATTAAAAAGTAATATTTGAGATCATATGAGTTGAGAGAAAATTCTGACATGCGTGGAAGCTAAGATAAGCTAATTATGCATGCAACAAAGGGGCAGAAAGACCAGGAAAAGCAATTGCTTACGTTTGAAGAAAGCAGAGAAGGATCGAAATGAATTATTCGATCAATGATCCAAAGTTAGTTACGTTATGAACGCACTTAAGATTTCAGAGTATTATCCATGCAGCATATATGTTGACAATCATACAGTCGTAAAAGACTCTGGCATAAGTTAAAAGAAAGTATTGAGTCTAGGTCATAGACAAAGGATTGAATCATTAGAAGATTGTATCATGGATATTCCATAGCGCCCATGAAAAGCTAAAGTAATAACTAATACCATGAGCCACAGATCGGAAGATATCTTAAGCCTACATAAAGGTTGATTAGAGGGAAGAGGAAACTAAAGGGATACATCAACTAAGTTATGAGTTTGATTATTGGACCCAGAAAATTATGGACATCGTGATTAAGAACATTGCAAAACACTCTTAATATCAGAGGTACAAGAGAGATAGTACAGTAGCCATATTTTACAATGGCTCTACGATAAATCCAGTTAGAAGAGTACCAACCTCATAAGAAGTCAGTATGAAGCTCTCACCGAATCATGTAAAGAGGTGCAAGTATTATAATAGAAATTCAAAAGTTGTGGATATGAATTATACCTATGTGGAAGGGAGGTCATGAAAGAGATAAAAGATGTGATGCGAGACTTTAAGGTAAGTAAGGTAAAGGTGAACAACGTATGAGATACTAAAATGAAGAAGGTTGTGAATAGTCCATACTTTGAATAGAAGTCTAGAAGCACGGGGATTTAATATCCAGGAATGATAGCGGTGTCGTTAGTGGTATATCTTCCATCCTATGATTTCTAGGTATCGAGAGGTCTAGTTAAGAGAGTAAAAGAAGAGTTAGACATGTGTGATGTCTCGCTTTATGTTCCAGAATAACACAAGGAAATCTATGGTGCAAGCAAGTTGAAGGAAGGTTGCGAGTAGTATAAATGGATATGTGTAGGTCGCAACCTAAAGTATGGTAGAGCGACAAGGTTTTAAGAAGACATGGGTAAGGATAAGAAAAGGCAAGTGAGAAGGTGACGAAAATGGATAAGTCATCGGGATTAAGCCCATGAAAGAAAGAGAGCTGGTGGTTTTGATGAGTTATAGAAAGCTCAGGATAGCCTGAATGAACCCAAAGGATTCTAAGACTAATAGCATTTAGAAGAAATGGAATGCTGCCCTGGTAGTAGAATGAGGGTGTAATTGTGATAGATAAAGGATGACGTTTGGGCCTTCGATTGAGTAATGATTTGAGGGAAAAAAGAGATTTCATGAATTGTACGGGATTAAAGTACCCACGTAAGGTGAATCACATTGGGATTCTATAAAATACAGTTATAGAAATTACTCTAGATGTTCCCCAATGAGACGTGAGCCATAGCGACAGTGTTACATAAGAGGTCAAGTTATTAGTTATAAATTATATATCAACATTAAAGTGCATCAACAATAGATGGATAAAAGTTACAAAGTATAAGATGAGACTAGGCTATCATTCTTAATATAAACAGTAATGAAGAGCATTAAAGGACTTAGATTTATACATATAGGATAAGCAACGAGAGTAACCTGGAGTTTGGTAGTAGACCTCAGTAATGATAAATAGAAGTAAGAGTTATGGTGTAGTATGACCTACCTAGATGCAGTAAAGTCATACGGATAGATAATCGGGCCTATGAAATAAGGAATAGCAATATTCGTAAGTTCCAAAAATACCGAGCGAAGAACTTTAGTATACATATAGATACCCAGAGGGACATCTTGTCAAGCTCTGTATATGTTTACAAAGTGAGGCCTAGAGATTGGCTAAAAGCTGGAGGAAAAAGGGGAGAAGAGTCACATAGGCGCACTTATAAGGTCAGAGTCGTATAGGTTGCACGATAGAAGGTAGTAATAGTTAAGATATGGGAAATATTCCGACTACAAGTTGTGGTGTGAGAAAGAGTCCAAATGGGGGGAATGCCCTGGCCTATGGATTTTTTTCACAAAACAGTGTGATGACCTAAAAGGTCACTAGAATCTAGGCCTAAAATCGTGAAAACAAAGTAGAAATTAGGGGATTGGGTAGAGTTAGGGTTTATGGGATTTTGGGTAATTCAACCTCAATTCGGGGTCGGATTTCAAAACAAATCATATATTTGAACTCGTGGGGGTATGGTTGATCGGATTTTGGTCTGAGCCTCGTGTTTGGACCGAGCGGGCCTGGGTTGAATTTTGGTATTTTTGGAAGAATGCTAGGAAATAGATAATTAGGATATGGGATCAATTTATTGAGTCGTTATTGATATACTTAAGTTAATTATGTCTAGATATTATTGTTCCGGAGTTGAATTCAAAAGGAAAGGCGGTGTTAGAGGCTTGATTGCTATTTTTGGACCCGAGGTAAGTGTCTTGCCTAACTTTGGTGTGTGAATAGGTATCGTATGTTATCTGTTAAGTGTTTATCATGTCCAATGCATAGGTGAGGTGCCGAGTACATATGCATTGTGTGTCAAGCATGCCCGTGAGTCCATTGTTTATGAAATTCTTGTCCTTAGTTCCATATCCATTGTATTATGAATTTATCTCTACTTGGAAGTTGGTTGTGGTTGAAAATCCTCGTTGATGAACTTGTGATGTAATGGTCCTATTGAGGAACCAACTGTAAAGGATATACTTGAAAAGGTTGGTTATAGCTGAGATCCTTGCCGGACAATTTGTTATGATAATGACTGATATTTTCCCCTTGTCGGGTGATCATGATTTGTGATTCCACTATGCTGCATTCCTAGCCATTTTGATAATTGTCATTGCATTGGTGAGGAAGAGTATAAATCACGAAGGGTGATGTCGTGCCATGATTTACATTGATTACATCATACATTGCATAGTGAGGAAGAGAGTAAAAGCACGAAGGGTGATGTCGTTCCATGATTTACATTGATTACATCATACATTGTATAGTAAGGAAGTGAGTTAAAGCACGAAGGGTGATGTCGTGCCATGATTTATATTTAAAAGCACGAGGGTGGATGTCGTGCCATGATTACATTTCCATACATGATACATTGCATAGTGAGGAAGAGAGTAAAAGCAGGAAGGGTGATGCCGTTCCATGATTCATGTTATTTTACATCGTACATTGCATTGTGAGGAAGAGAGTAAAAGCACGAAGGGTGATGCCGTGCCATTAATTACATTTATGGTATTATAATTTTCTCATTAGCATATTTCTGATAAACTGCCTTCTTGTCTGCTCCCGTATCCCCCTACGTATCTGTTTATCTCTTGCCTTGTTTTTCCACGATATATGATGTAGAATAGGACAGGTTAACGTTTGTTGTCAAGCCTAGCCTCGTCACTACTTCGGCGAGGTTAGGCTCGGCATTTAGTCAGTATATGGGATCAGTTGTACTGATGCTACACTGCACATCTTATTGTTATGCAGATCCCGCACTCGGACCCAGTGGACAGCGTTGAGGGAGTCTCCTTCAGTCCACCCCAGAGGCTTTCAAGGTGTACCCGCTGGCGTTCGTGGGCCTTGGCGTCTCTCCTATCCCTAGTTCTTCATTTCTGTCTTGTTTTTCCTCTAGTTTTTCGGAGACAGTCATGTATTTCCTTTCAGACTTTGTATTTAGCACTCCTACAGACAGTTCGTGAGTTGGTGACTCCGGGTTTTGGAAATTATTGCGACGTTGTATTATGTTGTCTTTACTTAGCTTTGAAACTTTATCTATTTCCGATGTTAAGTTGTGAACTATTTTTAGCTTATTCTGTTAATTCGTTGTTATCATGTTAGTTTAACTGTACACGTTGGCTTGACTAGCGGGTTCAATGTTAGACGCCATCACGACCCGAAGGTGGGATTTCGGGGCATGACAAGTTGTTATTAAAGCCCTAGGTTGATTAGGTGTCACAACTCACAGAAAACTTGGTAGAGTCTGAGGGATCGGTACGGAGACGTCTGTATTTATCCCCCAGAGGCTGCAAAGTTAGGATGACTCCACATTTCTTTTCATCTATGTCGTGCGATATGAATTCTGAGTACTGATTGAGTTTCTATCCTATTCTCTCGCAGATGGCGAGGACGCGTGCTTCCTTTGATTCCGCTCAGCGGCCCAACACTTCTGCTACAGCTCTTACGAGGGGTCGAGGTCGAGGACGAGGCCAGGGCCGGGCTCAGCCTAGAGCAGCATCCCTAATGGAGGACCCTCAGGTCGAGTCTGACGAGGAGGCCCCAGTTCTGGCAGTCCCAGTTGGACCAGCTCAGGTCCCAGAGGGGTTCATAGCTACCCCAGTGCTTCAGGACGCTCTTGTCCATCTAGTCGGACTCATGGAGAGTGTAGCACAGGCGGGTCTTCTTCCTACTGCACCAGCCGTCTCTCAGGCTGGGGGAGGTACCAAGACTCCTGCAACTCGCACGCCAGAGCAGCTACCTCCACAGTTTCAGACTCCGGGTTCCCGTGCCATGGTTCCCGCGTCAAGCGCACCCCCATCCCCTCAGCCAGCTAGGGGTGGCGGTCGGGGTGCCAGAGGTAGAGGTCAGACTCATAGAGGTGGAGGACATGCCACGAGAGGTAGAGGTCAGGCCGCAGTAGGTTGACCCAGAGATGATCAGATTGGAAGGGCTTAGCCCCGGTGCTATGCTTTCCCTGCCAGGCCTGATGCCGAGGCTTCTGATGCAGTTATTACAGGTACGGTTTCAGTTTGCAGCCGAGAGGTTTCGGTGTGATTTGATCCGGGTTCTACATTCTCCTATGTGTCTTCATATTTTTCCCCTTATTTGAGTATGCCCCGTGATTCCTTGAGCACTGTTGTGCATGTGTCTACGTCGGTGGGTGATTCTATAGTAGTAGATCGAGTCTACCGTACTTGCTTAGTAGTCATGGGTGGTTTGGAGACTCGAGTTGATCACTTGCTTCTGGATATGGTTGACTTCGATGTTATATTGGGGATGGATTGGTTATCCCCCTATTATGCTATTCTGGACTGTCATGCCAAGATAGTGACCTTGGCTTTGCCAGGGGTGCCTCGTTTGGAGTGGAAGGGAACTTCTAGTCATTCTTCTGGTAGAGTTATTTCTTATATGAAGGCTCGGTGTATGGTCGGTAAGGGTTGTTTGACCTATCTGGCCTATGTTCGTTATTCTAGCACCGAGGTTCCTTCCCTGGAGTCGGTGCCCGTGGTTCATGAGTTTCCAGAGGTTGTCCCTGCTGACTTGTCGGGTATGCCACCTGACAGGGATATTGATTTTTGTATCGAGTTAGCTCAGGGCACCCAGCCTATTTCTACTCTGCGGTATCGTATGGCCCTACCAGAGTTGAAGGAGTTGAAAGATCAGTTGCAGGATTTGTTGGATAAAGGCTTCATTATGCCTATTGGCTCTCCTTGGGGTGCTGCAGTATTGTTTGTCAAGAAGAAAAATGGCGTGATGAGGATGTGTATTGTCTACCGGTAGTTGAATAAGGTTACTATTAAGAACAAGTATCCTTTTCCGAGGGTTGATGATTTATTCGACCAGCTTCAGGGTGCTTCAGTGTTTTCCAAGATTGACTTGAGATCTGGTTACCATCAGCTGAGGATTAGGGCGTCCGACGTCCCTAAGACAACTTTTTGCACTCGTTATGGGCATTATGAGTTCTTGGTGATGTTGTTTGGGCTGATGAATGCCCTCGTTGCTTTTATAGAGTTGATGCACCGAGTGTTCAGGCCTTATTTGGACTCATTTGTGATTGTTTTCATTGATGATATATTGATATACTCCCGCAGCCAAGAGCAGCATGAGCAGCACCTTAGGGTCGTCCTCCAGACTCTGAGGGATAGTCAGTTGTATGCCAAATTCTCCAAGTGTGAGTTTTGGTTGAGTTCAGTTGCATTTCTACGCCATGTGGTATCGTCAGAGGGTGTTTAGGTGGATCCCAAGAAGATTCAGCAGTCAGAGATTGGCCTAGACCCACCTCAAGTACAGAGATCCGGAGTTTCTTGGGCTTAGCAGGTTATTATCGCCGGTTTGTGGAGGGCTTTTCATCCATTGCAGCACCGATGACTAGGTTGACTCAGAAGTGTGCCCAGTTCAGGTGGTCTGATGAGTGCGAGGCGAGCTTTCAGAAGCTCAAGACAGCCTTGACCACGGCACCAGTGTTGGTTTTGCCCACAGGTTCAGGATCATATACCATATATTGTGATGCTTCACGGGTTGGGCTTGGTGCAGTGTTGATGCAGGATGG
>ML333678.1:0-17681 GCA_005239505.1 Nicotiana paniculata
TGTTGATACCCAATTTTTCTCATATATACTTTCAAATAGTGCATGAGCAACAACCAATATTTTTCATAATTTTTAAAGGCTTTTAATCAATTTATTCCGGTATTTTATTATTTAAATAATTATTAATCGCATCACAAATAATTTTATAACGATTTATTACTTAATTTTTATAATTTATATTCATATTAAGCTTTAAACAGTTTATGTATAATTATATTTGCATCTTTAGGCTATAATTACAATATTTCACAATAATAGCCACATATATGCATAATTACATTATCGACACAGGAAAATGATATTTTATATTTTTATAATATTAAGTAATTATTTTAAATCATTTTTTCATGAACAAATGATATTTTTATTATTTATTAATTATTTTTATAAATTATTTTACGGGTTTAATTAGGTATTTAAAATCTAGCTTCTTTCCTAATTAATTTCGGACCTAGCCCCAATCCAATACAACCTAACCCATTAACCAGCCCAATACCCATACCCGTCCTAACCTAGTACCCATACCCGTCCATATTAACCCGCCTAGTCTAAAAGCTTTAATTCTAGCCGTTGATCTCAAAAAATCAATAACTCCCAACACCACGACCCTTTTTAATTAACCAAACCCTAACCCTAACTCTCATTCACCCAAACATGCCGCCTCTGTATTCTCTCATCTTTTTCTCTTCTCCTCTCAAACCCAAAGCTGTCGTCACCCAATAACATTCCCTTAATCCCGCCGCTGATGAGATTCCTTCCTCATCTCCTTACCATATTGGCCCCTCCTCCCTATTGGCTACCCATTGATGGTGTTACATGATTGTTTGCCTAATATAGCAAGCATAATCAAACCAAAATTGGTTCAAATCCTTCACTTGCTGCTTATTTCATCTGTGTTCATCACTTGCTCTTTGTAAGTATGATTAATTTCCATATCTCACTGATTTGTACTTAACCCTAAGGTTAGGGTTTTCAGATCCCCTTTTGGTTCGAACAAAAACTAGTTCAAGCCTTAATTTTAAGTACTATCCCGTCTATATTCGTCATATTATGCATGAATCTGCCTATTTTTGTCGATTTCTTTTACTTACCCTAAATTAGGGTTTCAGACCCTTTTCCATTTGAACCAGATCTGGTTCGATTATGTGTCTCTTGAATAATTTCTATCTTATGTTCATCACATGCAATATGTAGTTGATTGTCTTTATTTTCTGCCGATTTTATGGGGCTTACCTAAAATTAGGGGTTTTAACCTTCTTTAATAGAACCAGATTTGATTCGAATCTTATGTTTTCTTTAATAACTCTCTATCTATGTTCTTTTTATTAAAACAAATGATTCTTCACCTTATTGCTCTATCAATCTGTGTTTACTTAAAATTAGGGTTTTTCAGATCTTAGTTGAATCAAATATAGGTCGATTCTGTTTTTGAATAAGACTCATGTCTAGGTTCATTATGTGATATTTGTGCTAATTTTATGGTTCTCCTTTTGAACATCCTTTTGTCTACCTTATGTACCTTATTTTTTACTGTCGATTCTAGGGTTTGAAATCTTCTATTGATTTTCGTTTACTCTTACCTTTCTCGTATGATGTTGATGTTTACCTTATTTGCATTCAACCTACCATGCTTCCATTATTTTCTTACTTTATTTGCTTTAAGGCTGCCTGTTAATTGATACTTTCCTTATTTTGACTGGTAGCCTGATTACACGATGTTATGACTGTTGATTGATTGAACCCCGACTTATTTTCATTCCTTATTTGTGTATGCTTGATTGGTTCCCTTATTTGTTTGCTTAATTCCGTGTTATTTAAACCCCTTCTCCCTCCCCTCTCAGAGACTCGAACTCTCATACTCTCTCAAAAACATAACCTCTTTTGTTCTGATTTTGTGCTAATTGTCTTTGGTTTTGGCTGGCTGAAAGCCAAGGCCAAGTTATTCTGGAACTTAACTGATGTGGAATACTTACTTGCTTTCCTACTAAATTGGTATGCATGAACCCTTCATAATTTCATTCTTTATGCTTTGTTCGACTAGCATGTTTTAATTCCCAGTATGATTTTGTCTTTCACATGTTTCTATGATCCCATTGAGTGACACTATTAATTTTGGAATAAGTTGTTTTGAATAATATAAATCCTCTCATAAGTTAGCCTAAGGTTTGATTTATTTCATCCACTAATCTTACACATGTACTGAACTTTGCAGTCCTCAGGATTTTATAAACATGTAATCAATTAGTTTGTTGCTTAACTCATGTGCCATGTCTGCTTAATTCATGTTGTTTGGTCAGTTTAACTGTTGCTGACTAATTGCTTATGTGATTAAGTCATGATTGTCTTAAGTATTAGCATGAGTCTTTAACTTAACTAGACTTCATTTTATTTGAGCTATGTGTTTGAGCATGAATTATGTTTGTTTTTCTTGGTGCGGTTCTACTTACAACTTTATTATCTGAATCTTGTTTCTTCTGAAATCCAATTGTTTTAAAACATGCCCCTTCTTCCTTTCATGTAATGATTTTAAAACCCCACTCTTAGTCCCTTAGGTTCTCAACCACCCCAGTGTGAGCACTGCCTAGGATCCACATGAGACTCCTCTGAACTCTGACACACCGGGGACTGATTTTCCAATCTCTTATGAATTGCTTTCTGAATGTGTGGTTTTGGTGTGAGCATTGCCCTGGGTCCCCTGAGGCCCTTGGGAACTTTGACACACTGGAAACCTGTTTCCAACGGACTGTAGAGGAATCAATGTGTTGTTGTTATGGTGGAAGGGCTAGTTACCAGGTCTATTTGGGCCTATGAAGGCTCCCTATAGTGTAACTATTAAAATTATGTAATCCATTTGATATTGGGTTGTAATAACTCTGTAATAACAGATATGGGAATATATAGTGAAGCTGGGAGGGGGGTTTACTTACATCTTTTGTTAAAACTGGGTAGAAATCCTGCCTATAGGATTTAATTATGTTGATTGAACTATGGGAGAACCCTTTTGTGTTTAGAAATCCTGCCTATAGGATTTAATTATGTTGATTGAACTATGGGAGAACCCTTTTGTGTTTAGAAATCCTGCCTATAGGAATTTCACGATCATTTTGATCTTGAGTTTACATTCGCATACTAGAAATCCTGCTTATAGGACTTTCGTTTGATTCTGTACATTAGAAATCTTGTTCATAGGATCTATACATGTTTTCAACAAACGTGCATTAGAAATCATGCTTATATGACCTTGTTGTTTGAGCTTATTATCTTTCCTAGCAATCTGTTTAAATTATGCCTATATACAGTTAATAGATATCATGCCTATAGGACTAAAAATCAGTTTTGAACTTAGAGATCTAGCCTATAAGGTTTAAGTCAATTCAACATTTAGAAATCATGCCTATAAGGTTTTAGTCAATTCAGCATTTAGAAATCATGCCTATAAGGTTTAAGTCAATTTTGCATTTAGAAATCATGCCTATAAGGTTTAAGTCAATTCAGCATTTAGAAATCATGCCTATAAGGTTTAAGTCAATTCAGCATTTAGAAATCATAAGGTTAAATTCAATTCAGCAAGTAGAAATCATGCCTATAGGATTGAAAAAGGAATAAAACCTATCTCTATAGATTAAAATTCGCGCTACACCTAGAAATCATGTCTATAGGCCTGTAATTAATAAGCTCGTAGAAATCATGCCTATAGGATCCTATTAGACCATTCTGAATTCATTCTCTACTGTCAATAACTTAGGTGATATATTTGTAGGACTTAATAATGATTCTGGGGTTATAATTTTGACATATTACTGCCTGAAATGCCCCGGGTTCATGCTGAATAAAAATCGGTAGGCAAACGAATAGGTCTTAATGCTTGCCGTAATAAAATTGTCTCTGCATTCTATTTTTCCACATAGATATCCTGCCTATATGATTCCAAAGTTAATAAAGTATGCTGATTCAATTGCGTGTTTTTGTTGTCTATGTGCGGGACTCCTAGATTTTACATTTT
Source organism: Nicotiana paniculata (assembly GCA_005239505.1). Classification (NCBI taxonomy): domain Eukaryota; kingdom Viridiplantae; phylum Streptophyta; class Magnoliopsida; order Solanales; family Solanaceae; genus Nicotiana; species Nicotiana paniculata. The sequence goes on from ML333678.1 coordinate 4,004, forward strand.
AAGTAACATAGGTTGGTCTAGAACTATCCCAAATAGAGGTCCTAATACCTCCAGGGCCATAGGTAAGGGACGGGTAGCGCACGCATAAGGAACGAGCTAGAAACCACTAGAGCGCTTAAGTAACAACTTAAAGATAGTAATTGGGTAGTAGGGAGATGATAGTCCATGCGTTAATACTATGAGTGACACCCCCACTTGAGGGAGTTACAAAGTATTGTATGGAATAATCCTATAGGCTAAAAAACTTATCTCCCCCCATACTTTTGTTTTAAAAAATAGATTGAATATCGTATTTGTCCAAATCGCTTTCTCCCTTTTTTTTTAGACTAATTCGCTTAATTTAAGTTCGGCCGGGACGCACCATTGTGGACCTCGAGGGGTGCCTAAGACCTTCCCCTCAAGGTAATTTGATCCCTTACCCGGTCTCTGGTGATGTAAACTGGTTAAACGAGTTAATTGCTCTAGGCGCCCTAACGCACCTTAATCTGTTAGGTGGGAACTCTTCCAATCCCAAACCCATCCCGAAAAAGGAGTTGTCCCAAAATGTCGAAACCCGATTTCGTGAGAAAAAAGGGGGCACGAAAGCATATCGACTCTGCTGGGGATATTCTTAGGCTCTTACCATAACAAACCTGATTTTTGTGAATTAGTCTTTAAGCATACCTTTATTATTCTGTCAATACTTGCATACCCCTTTCCCTTTCCCACTTTATGTGAATTTATTTGCCTTTCTTTAGTCATTTGGGATTTCTCTTTCCTGTTTTATTACTCTTTACTATGGAAACTGACTTGTCTCCGTGTTTTTCTTTCTTAATGCCTTTACAATTATTAAATACTGCATTTATCATTTTTTCATCGTGCAAAATACGTGACAACATGCTATTTTCTGTTGCATAAAGCATGCTCAACATCATATTCCACTTGTGCATAGTTAATACCATATCAACGCTTGATGAGTGTTTGCGCTCTTCTTATATCACCTTATTTGAATTTGGAAAGGCTTATTTGCGGTAAAACTAGTCGATCAATGGTGCAGTCGACGGTTCTGTGCCTTTCCCCCTCAAGTTGTCTGCTTGAGGGTACCAGTCTATACCTCTATAAAAATCTTACTCTGATTATAACTGTACATGCATCATTGTCAAACCTAGCCTGGGTTAATATGTTGTCCACATAATAACCCACTAAGAAAAGCCTTTTCCAACGAACGTAACAACGATCTGTGCATTAATTTGGAGAAATAAGTGCCAATATGCTAATCATTAATGTATAAATAGTCGAATCCGGAGGGGGAAAAGTTCTGACCTTATTTGTTTTGCATAATATGAGGCACGAAGTCCCCGGGTTCGGCATGGTCCGTAACATACCACCATTGTTGTTGGATTGGTGGGAAGACCCTCCATCAAGCAATAAAAACCATGTGAAAAGAGTCCTTGGAAACCTACCTTTCTTATTAGATATCCAACCAAACAACATGTTGATCGGAGCTGCCACTATGTTTTGGGACGGAGAAAGGGCCATATTCCATTTTGGCAACATAGAAATGACCCCTCTTTTGGAGGAATTAGGGGGATTCGCTGGACTACCTTGGGACAGTCCCGTTCTATTGGTGCCGGAAAATCACACTCCCAAAGGGTTACTGAAAATGATGGGTTTAAAAAAGAATGACGACTTGGTGTGTCTGAAGAAGTCCTATATACCCTTTGAATTCCTTTATGAACGATACGGTTACAACAAATCTTACCGTATCTTTCATGACGAGTTCTCCATCACTTCCTTGGGTTGGATTCATCACAGGGTTTTTGTATTTATTGTCTGCTTCTTGGGTATGATAGTGTTTCCAAGCAAAATGGACAGAATTCACACCAGACTGGCCATAGTAATCAAAGCCTTAATGGAGGGAATCGAGTGACAAACATATACTATTATCCCTATGATTATAGCAAATCTATATCGGGCCTTGGATCACTAAGGGGTTCAAACACTTCGAGGGTTGTAATCGGCTACTACAGATTAGGTTGCTAGAACATTTCTAGAGAGGTCAATACCGCCAAGAGTTTCCACAAAGACCGTGGAACGATCACATAGTCTTTCATCACCCCAAGAGAATGACCTTTATCCAAGACAGGTTTGCTCAACTAGATAATGCTACAGAATGGGTGCAATTTTTTGACAACTTGACTGAAGACCAGGTTCACTGGATGTTTGAGTGGTTCCCTACTAGTGAATTCATCATCCGATCTAGGTATGCTCCATAACTGGTGTTGATCGGGTTAAGGGGTATACACCCCTATGTTCCTATCAGGGTCATGAGACAAGTTGGTAGAAAATAGATAATACCACGAATCTCCAAAATGAGTCACTACAGGGAAGATTTCCAAGATGATGAAATCCTATATAAATGTGAAGCTCAACATATGTGGCACTTGAAGATTATTATGGAAAGGGACACCATCGAGCCGGATCAATATCACGCAGGGTATGTGTACTTTTAGCCATCGTGGTTGGAGGACTACATAGCGAGAATAGTCGAGCCAGGGGTCGGTCGAGGAAAAAGAGTCATCGATGAATATACCGAAGCACAGGTGAAGTATAATAGACTGCACAAAAGGGTTCGCGATTCCGAGACTGAGCATCTGGAACAAGATAAGACTGAAATGGAAATAATCAATAAATGGAGGGAAATGGCTACCAGATCGAATAAAAGGCTAAAATATCTAGAGCAGGGTCTGATGGAGTTGGAAGGGAAGATGAGGAAAAGAGTCATAGACTACCAGAATGCTGAAGGTATCGAGGGAGGACATCTAGCAAGGTCATACCTGTTGTTGGACATGCGCGACCTGGGGAACCTGATCGATGGAGCCAAGAGAATTAGGCCTGGAGAAGGTTCTTCTGGAACCAAGTATATTAGGTTTATTTGTTCTTTCTTTCCGAATGTAATAAGGCCAAGTGCCATTAGTGACTTACCTTATTGACGTTTTAGATTCGTCTTATTTATTACATTAATGAAATGAGGAAATTATTGGCATTAAATTCTCCAAATCTACTTGTCTCTAGTCCTACCTCGGGCACAACGAGGCTCCCAAGTTAGGACAAAAATTTACATCCCCGCAATATATGTTTAAATACCGCAAACATTTTTCATAACTCTCACTAACTTGGTTACCTTTTGTTTTTCTTTCTTTTTGATTATTCCCGTCCCCTAAGGTTGGTTCATGCATACTGGCATCATCAGCTTACCATACTAGATCCAGTGGCCCTCCACTTCCTCCTCCTCCAAGTGTACCAAAAGGCAAAGGGAAAGCTAAGATGGATAATATGAGCAGCGACAACACCGCAAATGCTGAGAATGTGGAAACTTCTGATGGTCGGAGTACTCCAGCCCCAAATGATTTGGTTTAGCGACTTGAACAAAAGATACTTGAACTATAGGGTGAGCTTCAGCAGGTCCGTAACTTGGCAAACCTCTCCCTCACACTAAACGTCCCATATATCAACCATCCAAATACCCAATACCCGGCACCTCCTCAGAATACACCCAACCAACGCCCGCAAAATCCTCCCGCACCCCACCAATATACAACCACCTCCCATATCATAGGGGTGGTGAAAGAGTCAATGTAATAGAAACTGATAAAGAATGGGATCCCAAGGATCAATCAGACTTATTCGGGAAGGTGATGATCCTAAGAAGACGACAGTCATGCTCAGTTCCATTGTGGTACAGGTACAACCGCCAATCAAAGTTGAGGTAGCCACATCGGCTCCCTTTGAAGTAGAAGTGACACCACCTACAGCCATACCTGCACCGTTTGAGGTAGAAGTATCCACACCTTCACTGTGATGGTGACATCTACTCCCCTCTTCAGTTCCAACGATGTACCTTGGGATTATGTTGCCGAGGCTAGGAGAAAGGGAAGGGCAAAGATGGAAGAGTCCGGCACTGTACAAGGAATGACTAAAACGGGAAGAATTTACACACCTGAGCATTTGGGAGAGACACGTAAGCAAGCTTCTAATAAACAACCCGTCATTGAAATTGGTACAGATGACCTTTGGAGGAAAGTGCAAGTAAGGGAGTATTCTATTGTTGATCATCTGAATAAGACTCCCACCTAGATATCCATCTTATCATTACTTCAAAATTCCGAAGCACAGAGGAATGCTCTGATGAAGGTATTGAATGAAGCATATGAGCCCAACAACATTACTAGCGGAGAAATGGCCAATATGGTGGGACAAGTGCTGGAAAGCCATAAGATTACTTTTCATGAAGACGAGTTTCCACCTGAAGGGTTAAGACATAACAGGGAACTGCACATCACAGTGCAATGTGAAGATAATTTTATCGCCAGAGTTCTGATAGACGGAGGGTCCAGCCTCAACATCTGTCCGCTGAAAACTTTGAAGAGGTTGGGAAAGGGCCTACATGAAATACGAGCAGGGATTATGAACGTGAAGGCATTCGATGGGTCTCAAAGGGCCACAATCGGAGAAACTAATATTTCTTGCAGATGGGTCCTACCTGGTTCGATGTTGAATTCCAGGTGCTAGACATATCCACCTTCTACAATCTGCTGCTGGGACGACCTTGGAGACATGCCGCTGGAGCTGTCGCGTATACTTTGCACCAAGCAATAAATTCGAATGGAACCATCAAGAAGTGATCAACCATGGATATGGGAGAAAACCTATTTACACCAGTTAGATTGTTCCGGTGGTGGAGAATAGAAGGAAGTTAGGGGGAGAAACTTACCATCGCATCGAGTGTGTTAATGCAATCGAGAAGGATAAGTGGTGGAGTAGCAAGATAGAAATCATATTGGCATAGGCAGGGTATGAACCTAGTAAGGGGCTTGGTAAAGAGCTTCAAGGTATCTCCAACCAGTACAGCTGAAGCGCCATGGCACAACCTTCGGGCACGGATACCAGTATACCTGGCAGGAATATCGGAATTGGTCGCCACCATGGCGTGGTCCATAATATCTTCTTAAGCAACTCGTGCCGCACCTGAATAAGACCTTCCTTCAGGACGATACAATATGGGGATCAAAGGAAGAAGAATCCTTGGCAGCATTGAGGAATTTGTTCTTGGAAGATGATGATATGGATTGTTGCGTAATAGTTGAGGAGGAGGAGGAGGAAGAAGAAGGCCTCACTATCCAGATAGTGGAGAAGGGAGCATATCTTAAGAGCTGGACCGCTAAACCGTTAAGGGCCCGATGAGTCCTGGGTAGCAAGGCTGATAGTATTGTTTACTATTGAAAATGATTTCCTCTTTGGCATTGTTTTAAATAATATTTTTAGTGTTGCGATTCTAAAAAATTATTTGAAATCATTTTTGTTTGACATTTTAAATGGCTTGATGTTTTATTATTACTATTTTTCTTTCATATCTTTATCCCTACAACATTACTATTTCTTATCTTGATGAACCAACGACTATGACATGTAATGAGACAACACAACAGAAGGACAGTGACTCGGAAGAAATAGAAGATGAAGATGTAATACCTGAGGAAACTGTCAGAGAATTGGAGAACTTTGAGAACAAGCCCAACTTCAACCTGGACGAGACCGAGATAGTCAACTTGGGAGACACCGAAACCATCAAGGAAACTCGCATAAGCATCCATTTATCACCGTTAGAGAAAGAAGAATACACTCGGTTCCTGAAAGAATTTGAGGATATCTTTGCATGGTCATACGACGATATGACAGGGTTAAGCACATCCACAGTGGCTCACAAGTTACCTTCAGATCCAATGTGTCCACCAATGAAATAGAAACTCAAGAAATTCAAGCCAGGCATGAGCCTGAAAATTAAGGAAGAAGTTACCAAGCAGATCAAAGCCAAGGTCCTCAGGTTAGTTGAATACCCAACTTGGATGGCCAGCATTGTACCAGTTCCGAAGAAAGATGGGAAGGTCAGAGTCTATGTTGATTATCGGGATCTGAACAGAGAAAGTCCTAAGGATGATTTCCCGCTACCAAATATACACATTCTGATCGAAAATTGCGCCAAGCATGAACTCCAGTCCTTTGTAGATTTGTTCGCAGGTTATCATCAGATTTGCGCCAAGCATGAACGCCAAGCATGAACACCATGGGGAGTGTATTGTTACAAAATGATGCCATTCAGTCTAAAGAATGCTAGGGACACCAACATGAGGGCTATGACAATGATCTTCCATTATATGATACATAAAAAAATAGAGGCATATGTTGACGACGTCATCATCAAATCCAAGAAGGCTACAGATCACATAGCAAATTTGAGGAAATTATTTGATCGACTACGAAAATAAAATCCAAAGTTAAATTCCGCAAGTTGGACCAAGGATTGTCAAAAGGCTTTTGAAAAAATCAAGGAAAATTTGTCCACACCGCCAGTCTTAGTCCCACCAGAGCCTGATAGACCACGACTACTCTACCTTGGAGTGTTAGATGGAGCTTTCAGTTGTGTTTTGGGACACCATGACGAGATAGGAAGAAAGGTGCAGGCCATATATTACTTGAGTAAGAAGTTCACTCCATCTGAAGCACGATACTCTCTTCTAGAATACTCTCTTTACTACTTCTCATTTTATAGCTATTTTATTATTTGAGATACGAATTCCCTTAGCATCTCCTTATCCCTCTGTTTCACTTTGAAGAGGTCTGATTTTCTCGTTGCAACCTTTATGGCCCCGGCGTGTGCTTTCACGAATGAATCCGCCAACATGGCGAATGAATCGATGGAATTCGGTGACAAGTTGTGATACCAAATCATAGCTCCCTTCGACAGGGTCTCTCCGAACTTCTTTTGCATTAAAGAATCGATTTCTTCATCCTCCAAATGGTTACCCTTAATGGCGCACATGTAAGAGGTAGCGTGCTCATTAGGATCAGATCCCGTTGTATTTGGGTATGTCGGGCATATGTAACTTCTTTGGGATGGTCTTCGGAGCCTCATTCGGAAGGAACGGTTTTTTCACAAACTTCTTCGAATCCATTCCTTTCAAGATTGGTGGTGCCCCCGATATCTGGTCAACTCGAGAGTTGTAAGTTTCCACCTTAGCTTCTTGTCATTGGCTTCGATTTTCTTCTCTCCCGATTCAATTCTCTTAGTGAGCTCTTTGAGCATCCTTATTATAGCAGGATCGGTAGTTGAAGTGTTATCACCCGATTTTTTAAGCAGCGGCTCGGTGCGGCGAGTAACCTCCTGCTCGACCCTATTCGTTGTTCTGTGCTGATTTTGCAACTGAGCAATGGCGGTTTGTTGAGCTTGAAGAATTTCGAATATTACTTGGAGACTGACTCCTTCGTCTTCTTTGCCTTGTGTACATCGACCGTCAGTTCGACCCACTCTGTGTACATTTCCTTCGGGATCTGCTCGTAAGTCCGCATTCAGAGTAACATGTGAACTGATGTCGGCTGGGTTAACGGGCGGCGGTCCTCCAAGATCAGCCTGTGGCACTTCGATTTCTAGAGCAATCACATTCTCGTTTTTCCCGTGAAGTCCAAGGCCATTGTCACCATGTGTAGATATGTTTGCTGAGGTTGACATGATTTAACCTGAAAACAAAAATTCTTGACAAGAACAAGTGTAAAATAGTGTGTTTTACTAGAATTAACACTGAACAATCACTATAATCCTTAGCCCCATGGTTGGCGCCAAACTGTTTGCCTCAAAATACGAGTAACAATTAAACTTATATTGTGGTTTTAAGGATACGTGATCTGATTCAATACCAATTGATAAATGACGAGTTAAACAAAGGAATTGAACGATAAAAATAAATCAAACCAGTATTGTAGCAATATGTCGACCTCGATTAGGAAGAGGCTCGAGGTCAGGTGTTAAGAACAATAAGAACAGTAGTAAAAATGTAAGCAAGCGAAAAGCAGCGTGTTATTATTTCTCAGTGAATGTATCTCTCCTTGCAAATGAACATAGTCTCTCTTTATATAGTAGAGGAATCCTAAATAAGGTACAACTCTAATTTCGGAAATGAAATTCATGATTGATGTCAATAACCGTTAGCGGTTCTGTCACTCCCGAGATTACCGCCGAGATCCATGGTCAATTATTGATATCTTGCTATTCCATTATTCAACGCCGATCATGTTTGGTCTCGATTCCCAGCAAGTACTTCGATCCCTATGTCGTCGAACTCGAGGTCGCTTCATCGAGATCCCTTTATACAAGTTAAGGTACCTATTTGTGCACACCCAAAGGGTAAACTTGCCAACTGGGGCCAAGTTTGAGGCCTTGTTTATGTATTAGGAGTTCACAACTAGCAGCAACTCCAATACTTTCTGCAGTTGTGCAGTGTCATTGCAATAAATTATTTAATTTTTGAAAATCGAAGTTCACTCACATCCAACGGATTTATTTGACCGTCTTTTTATAATTTATTGAACAAATAATGACTATAATCAGTTCACATTCTAAATACTCTCAAATTGAGGCAAGAGAAAACACATTTTCAAGATATAAATCTCAAGCTAAAGAATGAAACTTTATTGAAGATTAATTTCCAATATTTTAGAAGTGCTTCCATTAGGTGCACTATGTGACTAATTTAAGATTTGCATCGGTAGTCACGTCTTAGGAGTAAAGCTTTCATGAAATTTCAAATCAAAAGACTTGAATTCAGCCAAAAATAGAGGAGACATGCACAAAAGCTGATGAGAAAAAACAAATATAAATGTATACAAATGAAAGAATAGAAAAACTATACACTCAACCTAAAATTCTAGTAATTGCCGTTGAAACTTCTCTTCTTATGTATTTATAGAAAGAGAGGCTCAAGTGAAAAAACATTTAGAAATAACCGAAAGGTAAAAGTATAACTAACCCAGTACTTTAATTGGATAATGTATTTTCTACAAGAACACAACCTTTGTAATTCAACTTAAATAAGTATATGTCAAAGACGGATTCAAGATTTGAAATATATGAGCTCCCACAACGATCTCAAGTTTATGTACCATAAGAATTGGGATCGCAGTCAAATATATATAGATGTTTTTTATACCCTTCGTCCCAATTTACGTGATGTCGTTCGGATTTCGAGAGTCAAACTTCTTAATTTTGACAACGAATTTAAACATAGAATTTTTTAAGTTTTTTGAAATAAATTTTATATATTGAAGAAACTACATAAAAGTACTATAAGTCACAATAATTAATAATATAAATTATTGAAAAGGCATATGAGAAAATGACGGTCAAAGAAAAACTCGTTTGATTCTCGAATTCAAAATGTAGATTTTTTAATACATACACAGAGTCTGGACAAAAGCTATTTTGTTCACGTGAATCCATGACGTCACTCAACTGCTAAGCTGAGAGACTAGCTATATATAAAGCTGTTATGTCTTAAACCCCAATCAAAACAATCTCACAAACTTTACTTCATTACTTTAAAGAAAAACAGAATCCTGTGACTCCTTTTTGGTCCCATGGATATTAATAACAGTGAAAATCTTGCAAACCATGAACTCAACTGCAGCTTAAAACAAGATGAAGTAGTTGTAGTCATGGTCCCAGTTCCAGCTCAAGGCCACCTCAACCAACTTCTCCAATTTGCCTGTCTAATAATCTCCTCTTATGGTCTCAGCGTTTACTATGTTGGCTTAGCCACCTACAACCATAAGGCCAGGGTCCGAGCCAACGCCTTAATCCTTCGGACATTGCCAAGATCCACTTCCATGACCTCCCAGGTACTCCTGATTTTGCATCCAGCAAAATCCCGACACTTATTAACGCGTGCATGGTTTTACGCGAGCCTATTGCTTCCTTCTTAAGAGATATTTCGTCTAAAGCAAGACGAGTTGTCATTGTTCATGATGCTTTAATGTCCTATAATGTTCAAGATGTTGCTTCCTTCCTCAATGTCGAGTCCTATATCTTTCATTGTATTTCTAGTTTCGATATGTACTGTAGTTACATATGTGAAGCAGCAGGGTTGCCCATTCCACTTGAAGCAGAACAACTTAAAAGGCTGCCCTCCCTTGAAGGATGTTACTCTGATGAAATCATGAACCTAGGACGACGTTTTTATTCTCCGTATATGGGCATTAGGGCTGGTGATATCTATAACACAAGCCATGTAATTGAAGGTACTACTTTTCTTGACTTGATAGCACAACAGCAAGCACACGAAACAAGAAGCAATGGGCAATTGGACCAATTCTCCCGACTAAATGTCTAGATCATCTCTCAAATAGGGACAACATATGTTTGGTTTGGCTAAAGACACAACCTCCAAAATCAGTTCTTTATATATCCTTTGGAACATCAACTTCATTTTCTGATGAACAAATTAGGGAGCTCGCGATGGGATTAGAGCAAAGCAAACAAAAGTTCATATGGGTGTTGAGGGATGCCGATAAAGGAGATATCTTTCCTGGGAAAGCTAGAAGACTTGAATTGCCAGAAGGGTTTGAGGAAAGAGTGAAAGGGGTGGGCTTAGTGGTGAGAGAATGGGCACCACAACCAGAAATCTTGGCTCATTCGTCGACAGGTGGATTCATGAGTCATTGTGGTTGGAATTCTTGCATAGAGAGTATTACTCCGGGGGTACCAATAGTAGCATGGCCTATGCACTTTGATCAACCAAAAAATGGTTTCTTGGTGACTGATATACTTAAAATAGGCGTGCTTGTTAGGGAGTGGGAGAAACGCGAGGAGCTGGTGAATGCATCCACCGTTGAGAATGTTGTGATGAAATTAATGGCATCAGAAGAAGGTGATGCGATTAGGAAAAAAGCAGAAGAGATGGGAGAAGCCGTAAGGCTGTCTACAGAGAAAGGGGGATCTTCTCAAATGGAGTTGGATTCTTTCATTGCGCATATCACAAGATAGACTTATTGCTTTGTATGTCTCTCAGTGAAGAGAGAGTAGCTTAACTAATAGTAACAAATTTGGTTCTAACTAGGCAGACTACACTGGGTTGATGTGGAGAGTGATTTTGTATACATTTCTCAGTTTTTTCCATATGATAAATTGGTTGTATACTTGTATCCATGTATCCTATATTGCACTTGTTTTATGACAAAAGACTTTAGTTATATAGATTCTTGTTTACTGAATGTTTTTTTCTTGCTCTTCAATGATGTTTGATTCATAATATTGGGTGGGCGAACAAAGTCTCACATTGATTGCTGAAAAGATTGGAAGTCTACATATAAGATGTAGGGATCTCTTAATGGTGTGAGGCTTTTTGGGAAAAATCACGCGGGCTTGACTCAAAGCGGACAATATTACACCATGTTAAAAGTATTATCGCGCTGTTTTAGACCAACAACTGGTATTAGAATCGAGGTTCTGCGTGACGAATATGGCGATGGGAAAATAATAGCGTGGGGCTCGGCTTAGTTTCTCTTGCAAGCTTAAGATGCACACGGACAAAAAGAAGCTTGTTACGGAGTATCTTTGGATTATTTTAGCCCAACATGCAGATTACTTAGACAGGTTTAATAGCAAACGGTTTTGATAATTGTCCTCTAGAACAGAAAATGAACATGATTAAATTGTTGACCTATAAGCTTTGAACTACAGATATTGCCAAAATCTCTTTATAAATTTGGTATAAATTTGCTGCATCTAATGGAAATATTTCACTTTTCTTGAAATGAAATCTTTCAGCTATATTACTTCATTACCAATTATCTCCGGTTCATCAAGTTGTGCCAAAACTTTTCTTCACTTTAACTTATGTAGTTGTAGAGAACAATATAACTGTTATATAGCCTTTTCATGTGATACGTTCAAATTACACTTTAATAAATAATGTAAAGCGGTCGATGTCAAATATAATAACCCAACTAGGTTGGGATCGAATCTCACAGGGAATAGTTATGAAAAGATTACTTGAGTAGTGTAAACTTGACTTAATTCGTAATTCTATTTCGTTAGCTAAAATGATTGTTGTAATTGAGTGAAATGAAGACAAGTATAATTTTGTAAGATTGTAATTAATTTGATTAAAGAAACCAAGGTTGTGTCCCCTTCAATAGAATGTAATGCTATCGGTGTTAATATAATATATTTCTAATGGAAGGTCCTTTTATATGCAAATGATTTCTAAATGACTACCCAATATTTTTCAATAATTGGGTAGTATTTTCTTTTTATGATTTTTCCAAATATAAAAGAGTTACAATTAAGAATAATCAATTTATGCCAAATAGAATTCACTTATTCCTAAGCGATTCTATTAAACAAGGTTTAAAGCTTTGTGTTTTTTATATTCACTACTACCAAACCCTAACCCACTTTTCCAAGTAAAGAAAGAGTAAAATGGCACTTGTTAATGTTTGCAACCACCAATAATAAATGAAGAATGAGAAATGAATAAATATTAACCAACCGTTATATATATATTCAATGGTAAACACACATTAGCATTACACCCATTTAGAGGTCACAACCTTAGTATTTAAAACTAGCCACTCATACTAAAATACAAAGATAGAATAATATTTAAAGTCATAATGCTTACAAAAGTGCAAGATTCTTTCTTCCAAAGCTTTCAAAAGAATGAATATCCAATGCCTTTAATTGTAGTCTCTTTTTCAGACAAGATGACGACTCACAAAACCCTAATAAATCTATTTATAGTGGGCTAAAATTCGGAGCCAAAATTGGACAAAAATGACCCTGCTGAGCATTTATGCGACCGCAAACTGGTCGCAGATCACGTATGTGGTCCGTATAACTTCGAATCCATCGCGCAATCCCAAACACTACTAGAAATCCGGCAAAAAGCGACCAAAAATTTGCGACCAAAATTGGTCTATCAAATAAAGCGACCAAAGTTGGTCGCTAAATTGGATAAACTAATTAAAAAATAATTGTAAATAACTTAGCGACCAAAGTTGGTCGCTATTTAGTCGATAATGTGGTCAAAATGTTGACCGGACTAGTCAGACTTGCTTGGTCAAATAAATAGTAAAATTAGCGACCAACGTTGGTCGCCAAAGTGGGATCCAGTTATAAATTTTTTAATAATTATATTATTATTTTAAAAAATTATAAATTTTAAATAAATAAAATTTCATATTAGCGACCAAAGTTGGTCGCTTATGGTACTGGAAGAAAATAGAGACCAACTTTGGTCGCTAATCTGGGACCCAGTTCTAACGTTTATCAATTATGTTATTATTTTAAATATTTTAAAATATAAAATAAATCTGATTTATATTTGGCGACAANACCAAGGTTGGTCACTTAATAAATGGGAAGCAGATAGAGACCAATTTTGGTCGCTAATCTGGAACCCAGTTCTAATGTTTAACAATTATGTTATTATTTTAAATATTTTAAAATATAAAATAAATCTGATTTATATTTAGCGACCAACTTTAGTCGCTAATTTTGATTTCTGTATAAAAAGCGACCAAAGTTGGTCTCTTTTTAGGTCAACATTGATCAAAATTAAATATCATACTATCTAANAATTTCTGTATAAAAAGCGACCAAAGTTAGTCTCTTTTTAGGTCAACATTGATCAAAATTAAATATCATATTATCTAAATAATATAAATGTAATCCGTTAACACTTTTGTAATACAAGAGATGAATACACTAAAATATACTGTAACGTGCTATATATGTAGTTAAAATTACAACGAAGCATGTTATATATATATATATATATATATATATATATATATATATATATATATA
>ML333679.1:0-67639 GCA_005239505.1 Nicotiana paniculata
GGCCTCTTTAATAATCTGTTCCATACGTGGGCTGGAGAATTACAAGGTTGGAGTTGACGAGCTATGCGCGAGTTGTCCTGTATCTCCACGCATCAGTTCCAACTTCGTACCAAGCTAAAACGATTGCCTCAAATTTCCATCATGCTCCTTGACAAATTCTGTTGCTCCCAGAATTTTTGTAACAGCTGCTGTAGAAAGATTTGCCCCAGCTGAAACGATTGCAGCAGCAGACTTTTCTGCTGTGACTGAAGCAAACTTATCAGCAATATAATAGGTGCATCCATGGTTCGTGCCGCTCGACCCTCGACATTGTACACATTATTCTGGATCAAGCTGAACGACCTCGGCATAATCATGCGTTATATCGCTGGTAGTCCGAACATTCACGAGATTATCTTTCTGTTGATGCCTGGCATTTTATATGGTATTCCTTATTCATTAATGTTGTCACTTGACATTTTCTGAGCATTTTATATGGAAGATTATGTAACTTACAGATTTACCCCATTATCGAGATGTGCTTCATATCTGCTTAAGATTTATCATAATATTTTATTGGACAACTAGTAAGTTTCGATATCGACCCCTCGTCACTACTTCTCCAGGGATAGCTAGATACTTACTGGGTAAACGTTGATTTACGTACTCATGCTGCACTTCTGCACTAAATGTGCAAGATTTGCTTTTTACAGGTTCATGATGCGATTATCTTGGCGCGTAGCCGCAACTGTTGAGGAGACATTTTGTGAACTGTATTCCAGGCTATGCATCGTAGTCCATAGAGTCTCCCTCGTATTATATAAGTTATCCCGTTTCATTTACATTCTAGATAGATATTGTAGTATTATTGCACTCCTTAGTAAATGCTCATTACTCGTGACACCGGGTTTTGGGGTATACTAGTTGATGCTTACGGTTCTATATATTATCATCGCCTTTCATTTATCTTATAAACTGCAATTTTGTACATCCCTGCGGATTTAAAAGTGTAAATTTCCTTTCTTATTAAATTTTTTGATTTTGAAGGTAATAAAATGAGTAATTAAATTGATCAATCACTGTTGTCTTGCCTGACGGTGGTGTAAGGCGCCACGACAACCTATAGTTGATTTTGGTTCGTGATAGCTTGGTATCAGAGCTTTAGGTTCACTTGGGTCTCACGAGGTATGCGCAAGCCTAGTAGAGTCTTGCAGATCGGTACAGAGACGTGTGTACTTATTTTTGAGAGGCTATCGGACTGTTAAGAACACTTCCCTTATTTATTTCTCATCGTGCGATTTGATTCCCTTGAGGATTATGACTTTATTTCCTTCCTACGTAATCTCATGTGACGTGGACCGTTTGGTATCAATTGGGCATTGAGGAGTTGTAAATAGTATAAAAAGTGAGGTGCCAGATGTTTTCCCTGCATGTTCGAGTGGGTTATTATCATCACCTTGCAGGAGGATGTTCTGTTGCTTCATGTCTTGTATTAGTATTGTCTATGGTTTTGAGGCTACGCACAAATTGTTATGATGTTCATGAATTGTTATCGCACAATGCTGGTATAATGGTAGGGTGCTTGTCTACGTGTCGAGGTAGTGAATGATTCGAAAGGAGAATTTCTCAGTGCATGGTTTAGTGGTTTGGCATTTAAGTCCAGCTTGGGGAAAGACAATCGGTTTATGGAAGTTTAGGCTTTGGTCGATGGAGTAGCGAGACTTGATATTTTTTGAGTGTGGTGGACTTTTCATTTGTGATGTGGTGTTTTCGTTAACGTTTGAACGCATTAAGGTTCGCCGGTGTTATGGCCTCCTTCGATTTGCCTTCAGGGCAGGGTGTTGTGAAATGGTGCCTGAGAAGTGATTGTTTGAGATAGCGGAGTGTAGCGATTTTTAAATGGAGTTGGTGTTTCTAATGTTGATGGATCGAGAAAGATGATCTTCTAGGAGGTTTAGAGTTGGTAGAAATTTATTAGTTCAGGTGCTACAAGTATTGATTTGAATTGAGGCAACATTTGGGAAGATTTGGATTCAGGTCTTGAGGGCCACTGGTAGATTCCGGGTGATCAACAAATTTGGATTTTGGACTTAAGGAAAAACTGGAAGTTCGTGTTTTCGCACCTGCGCAGGAAGGACCGCAGGTGCAGTGCTGCAAGAGCGAGGAAGTGGCTCGCAGAAGTGACCTAGGCAAGGCTGGACTGGGGTCGCAGGTTCGAAGATGTTTTCCCCACCCGTGTGCTTGCGGAAGCGAAAATGAAGGCACATAACCGGAAGCGGGTAATTGGAACATTTCCGCAGAAGCGGAGGGATGGGCGCAGGTGCGCCTTTGCAGGTGCGAATTCCTGCCCACATATGCGGATGAGGGAGGCCTTAGGAGAATCGCAGAAGAAGGAATTTTAGCCACACCTGCGGAACTGCAGAAGCGGTCAAGCGACCGCAGGTGCGATTATAGTTGGGCAGAGGGCTTCTTTAAGTGCGTTGGTTTGGCTCATTTTCATTTCATTTCTTCCATGGAGCCGGGCTTATATTGGAGCATCATTTTCATCGTCAATCATGAGGTAAATAATTTCTAGAAGTTGTATGTTAAATAGACGAATTTGGGCTTGTAAATACATGAAAAATTGTGGATAAAATTTATTTTCGAAAATTTTGAAATCCGGGCACGTGGGCCTGAGGTTTGACTTTGAATTTTCGAGCGTAGTTGGGGATCATTATAGATTGTTAAATTATAAGCATTGGAGTATATTTTGACTGATTTGCACATTGTTTGGCTAGTTTCGGGTCGTTTAGCTTTGAGTTGAAGAAATTGAGAGGCATTGGAGCCGGTTATGGAACTTCAATGCGAGGTAAGTCTCATGTCTAATCTTGTGGGGGGAAACTATCCCCTAGGTGATAATTAATGTTATGTGCAACTACTTATGGGTGCTACGTACGCACGAGGTGACGAGAGTCCGTACGTAGATAAAGCATGTTTATTTCCGGGTAGACTTAGGAATTTATCATGTAATATTTGAATTGTTTGGACTCATTTTTTTATCTTAATGAAGTGAAATTTTACCTGAAATTTGATTTAGAAATATATAGATATATTAGGCCGAGCTTTATCACCTAGATTTGTTGCCAAGATATTTGATAAATGTAAAGGGGAATATATTTTATTGTGCCCATGTAATGTATCGTGAGCTCGTATCTCGTAATTTGATAATTTCCTCTCTTGTGGAGCGGGCCGAACGCCTCGGCGGTATAATAGATGCATCTATGGTTCATGCCACTCTAACCTCAGTAGTATACACATTCTTCTGGATCGGGCCGAACGACCTTGGCATAATCGTGCCTTATATCACTGATAGTTCGAATATTCACGAGATTATTATCTTTCTGCTGATGCCCGACATTTTGTATGGTATTCCTCATTCATTAATATTGGCACTTGACATTTTCTGAGTTGTTAAGGTAGAATACAAGATTGAGAAATTCATACTTTAAAGGAAATATTTTGAAGATTATGTAAGTTACAGATTTACCCCATTATTGGGATGTGCTTCATAGCTGCTTATGATTTATTATATTATTTTGTTGGACTTGTAGTAAGTGTCGATGTTGACCCCTCGTCACTACTTCTTTGGAGATAGGCCAGATACTTACTGGGTACACATTGATTTATGTAATGACTCTGCCAGTCGTTTTGAGAATTTAAACTCCTTTCGGCGGCGTAAGGTCTTGAAAAACTTCATATAATATGTATCAACTTTCTGCATGGTTAATTCAGTTACTGGATGATTTAGAGTCGAATTGGAAGAAGGAATCTAGTTTTGGAAGCTTAAGCGGTGAGGATTTTGCCAGAATGTGACTTTTGTGTAACGGCTCTGGAATGAGTCTTGGATGATGTCAGTAGTTTCATATGGTGATTTTAGACATAGGCGCGCATCCGAATTTGGATTTGGAGGTCCATAGAGTAATTTGAGGCAAATCGGCAAAAGTTGGAAAAGTTAAAGTTTGGAAAATGGAGAAGTTTGACCCACAATTGACTTTTGTGATATCAGGGTCGGAATGCGATTCCGAAAGTTGGAACAGCTCCGTGATGTCATTTGGGACTTTTTTGCAAAACTTGGCGTCATTCCGGGTTGAATTGATAGGTTTCGGCACGAGTTTTAGAAGTTGGAAGATTTGAAAGTTCATAAGCTCAATTCATGGTGCGATTCATAGTTTCGTCGTTGTTTTATGTGATTTGAGACCTTGAGCGGGCCCGTGTTAGGGTATGGAACTTGTTGGTCTGCTTGGACGGGGTCCCGAGGGTCCCAGGTGTGTTTCAGACGAGTTTAGGATGGTTTCCATGATTTTGAGGAGGTCTGAGTTCTGGTGTAATCGCACCTGTGGACCTTGGGCGCATGTGCAATCACCGCAGGTGCGAAATGGGAGGCGCAGGTGCGAGAGGATCTAGTCTGGGCAGTTTCCGCAGATGCGGAGAATTGGTATGCAAATGCGGCCCCGAAGAAGCGTATCCTTGGGCGCAAAAGCGAGAGGGAGTGCATGTGCGGTTGGTCAGGTGCACCTGCGGTTGCGCAGAAGCAACTAATTTTGTCGCAGGTGCGGTCACGCCTGGGCAGAGAGTTACATTCAAGGGTTTGCCATTTTCTCCATATTTTGAGCTTTAGACTTCGGTTTTAGGAGTGTCTTTTGGTTTTTTCAAGCAACTCGATTGGGTAAGTGTTCTTCACCTAGTATTTAATGTATTCCATGGTTTTATCTTCATTTCTTTCATTTAATTTATTTTTTTATCTGAGGAAAATGTTGGTTTTTGAAGAAAATTTCTAAAGATTTGAGGAATGATATTGTATCGGAATTTGATAATTTTTATATGGTTGCACTCATATTGGAATGGGTATCCGGATTTTTGTAAAGTTTTTGACTTCCGAGGTGCACGCTTGGGGGTCGACTTTTTGACCAATTTTTGGATTTTGTTAAAGATTGATACTTTATGATCCGGAATAGATTCTTATGAGTTTTATTTGTGCTTTGAAGTTATTTTGGTTAGATTTGAGCCGTCCGGAGGTCTTTTCACCCGAGAAGTTCATTTTAGAGTACCGGGTTGTCGTCTTTGAGGTAAGTATCTTGCCTAACCTTGTGTGGGTGAACCACCCCTTAGGATTGAGTCTTCTATGTTGATTGTAGTCCGTGTACGTGAGGTGACGAGTGCGTGCTCAGACTTATTTGTGGAAAGATGTCCTTTTAGGGTTCTTAGGTCCTTATATTCATCGTGTATGAAGTTGTTCTTGATACGTTTGAGTCCCTATTTGCTAGTTTCACCTCTACATGCTTTAATTAGAGATGATTGCTTTAGGATTCACTCTTATTGTGTATTTGACTTATTATTTGACTTAACTGAAGATTTTACCTCTTCCATCGTCATGCTATCCTTTTCATAACTGCTTATCTTTAATTGAAATTATTATTAGCTCATCCTATAATTGTTCAGTCTTAATTGGAGTTATGGTTATCTTATGCTGCTTATCCTTAATTGAATTGTTCAATATCCTTCGTAATTTCTCAACCTCAAAAGGAGTTTAGATAACCTATATCTTAGTTGACTTGCCTTTATTTAGAACTATTTGACTCGTGTTGGCTTCATTTATTTGACTTGAATATTGTGGAATCATTGCTACATTTTTGTTTTCCCTTGTTAAGTTGCTCTCGTTACGCCTAGCATTCTTTATTGTGGTTGTTCCTTGTGAATGAGTTCTACCGTTTCTTTGTGATTAAATGTTCTTGAGTTGATTTATTTGCCGTACTTTATATTACTGTCATTGTTCTTGTTGTGGTGATGTACGAGGTTTCTGCCGAGCTATAACTGTTATCTCTGTTGGTTGCGCTGCATATTTACTTTGGGACTACGGAACGGTATTCCGGGATATCCCCCTGTAATGCATATTTACTTTGGGACTACAGAACGGTATTCTGGGAGATCCCCCTGTACTACATATTTACTTTGGGACTACAGAACGATATTCTGGGAGATCTCCCTGTACTGCATATTTACTTTGGGACTATGGAACGACATTCCGTGAGATCCCCTATACTGAATATTTACTTTGGGACTACGGAACAATATTGCGAGAGATCCCCCAACACTGCATATTTACTTTGGAACTACAGAAAAGTATTCCGGGAGATCCCCCTGCACATTACGTTTGCGACTACGGGAAGGTATCTTGGGAGATCCCCTGTTGTTATATCTGTGTCCTGAGCTGCTAATCTTCTATGCCTACATTATTTTAAAACATGCTACGTGCTGTCCATTCTTTTCATTTACTCACTGTTACGAACTATATTATAACACTTGCATAGGCATACATCTAGTTAAGCACCCCTTATCGGATAAGAGGTTTTCTTGATATTGCCGAGTATAGACACTCACCCTAGTTTGCTTGCCTGCCATGTGAGAATGGCTCTATTTGGCACGTGAGTCCTTAATGCAGTTATGAGGTGTGATGAGGGCACATGATGCCAAGTGTTAGGGTTCAAGTATTAAGACCCGTATTGTATGATTATGAGATGAGGTGTCACATGGTGACTCATATTCGAAGGATATTTATTTGAAAAGTTTATATTCGAAAGTAATTATCTTGAAAGAAATATGTTTGAAGATATTTATTTGAAGGAAGTATATTTCAAAAGAAATCCTTAGTGGGAAGGATTATATTCTAAAGACTTCTCTTCAAAAACTTATGGGTGAAATGTTTATACTTGAAGGTTTTGATTAATTTATTGGAGTTTGTTGGCTAAGGCCTGAGGTGAAAACTATCGTAGTTGATGAGTTACTACTTATATTTACTGTATTTGTGATTTTGGATTTGGGTTGTGTTTCTGTTCACTCTTCTGTGTCCTTATTATGGTGTTCCGCTGTTACTTGCTATTTTTCCTTCCTTATTGCAGTTTCTATATTGTTAGCCATATCGCGTAGTCTTTAGATAGATATCATGTTCTATCATTCCTATACTTATGCTTGTTCAGTTTATTAGACCAGTGGGTGTCTTGACTAGTCCTCGTCACTACTTCACCGAGGTTAGTCTTGATACTTACTGGGCACCGCTATACAACACTTACTGGACATTTTTGTGCAGATCCATGTATTGATCGTTAGTAGCTGTGCGGATCATTGATGAGGAGACTCAAGGTAAACTGCTGCCGCGTTCACAGGATTCAGATTCACCTTCTTATATTGTATTAAAACTGTTTTTATTCATTTCCAAACAGTTGTATTTAGAAGTTGTAGCAAACTCTGTAGAGCTTATGACTTGTACTACCGGTTTTGGGAAATTGTAAATTCTGTAAAATTTTCTTTATCGAGACTGTTAGATTTTCTTTATTATTGTTGTTATTCTGGAAATGTTAAGCTTACCTAGTCCCTAAGAGTAGGTTCCATCACGATACCAAACAGAGGGGAAATTAGACCGTGAAAAGTTGGTATCAAAGCTCTAGGTTCATAGGTGCTACGAGTCATAAGCGAGTTTAGTAGAGTCTTGTGGATCCGTATGGAGACATATGTACTTATCTTCGAGAGGCTTTGGAAAATTTCACTTTCTTCATTCCTATCATGCGAGTTCATTGATCTCAAAGTTTGAACTTTTATCATTCCATTCTCTCACAGATGGTGAGGACACGAGCTACAGTTCCTGATGATGTTACACCCGGAGCGGATGTCGCTAGGAGCAGAGGCACAGGCCGACGAGGAGTATGTGCCGCAGCTAGATCACTTACCAGAGCAGTCGTTGAAGAACCACCTATAGTTCCAATTGGGGGGCAGGTACTGGAGGCACCTGTTGTTACCCCCGGACATCAGGAGGCCTGGCATAGTTTTTGAGCATGGTTGGTACATTGGCTTAGGCAGAGTTGATTTCGGTTGTACCAGATACTTCACAGACCAGGGGAGGGACTCAGACTCCTGCCGCCCAGACTCCAGAGCAGCGAGTTCATGTTGGTCAGGTTTCGGGTGACATGACGATGCAGCCTGTGGTCCCAGTTCAGCCCATGGTCAGGGAAACATCATCTGCGGAGGAGCAACTTAGACTTGCAAGGTTCAAGAAATACGACCCTCCTATATCCAGTGGTTTGGCTTCAAAGAGTGCACATGGTTTTGTGGAGGAGTTCCATCGTATTCTCCGCATTATGGGTATTTTTGAGACGAGTGGTTGTTGCTTTTACTACATTCCAGCTTAAGGGAGCGGCTTATCAGTGGTGGTGGGCATATGAGATGGGTAGCCCGGCCGATGTAGCTTCACTTACACGGGTTTAGTTTTCAGAGATGTTTTTCAGAGAATTTGTACCTCAGTCCCTTCGGGATGCATGACGCGCGGAGTTTGAGCAGTTGCGCCATAGCACTATGTCGGTATTAGAGTATGCCGTCACATTCAGTGATTTGGCCAGACATGCACCTACCTTGGTCGGTACAGTTAGAGGGCAAGTCCGTAGATTCATTGAGGGGCTCAGGCATGATATTCAGTTCAGCATGGCTTGAGAGTTGGAGTCAGATGTTTTGTTTCAGCAGGTGGTAGGGATCGGTGATGTTCTATACGTCAATACCACACAAGAGGGGGGGGGGGATTTGTGTGGTGTCCAATTTTTGAGTGCAGTCTCTATAGAAGAACCTGGTTCTTCTTGGTGTTCCAACTTCTACAGTTTACGGAAACCTAATTGCAGAACTTAAAGAACACAACAATCTTTACGTGGAAAACACACGGCTCAAAGGTGAAAAAACCACGACCTACTTACTTGTAGGATTTTCCCAAACTCTTCACTATATCAACGATCCAAACAGCATTTACAAAATAAACTCTTTTGTAAAACTAAGGACTAACTCTAATCCCTTTGTGGCAAACTAGCCTCTTGCTATTTGCGACAAACTTCAAGTTAACTCTAACTTGAACAGTGTGTACCTATTTCAAATGCTTCTAGGTAAAGCTGAAAAGATATAATATGTAATCACCTACTACGAATAAACTAGACTAAAAGACAACAGATGAAACTGGTTCTTCTAGCTGGTTCAAGTAGCTTTTGTGTCGCACAAGGATTCTGCTTGCCAAATTGCTTTGGTAATTTTGCTTTCAGTTCTTGTTTCACTTTTGTGTTTGTGCATTGTTTCTTCAGCAGGAATGCTTCAACATTTTATAGAGTCAGTAGTTGAGACGTTGTTGTTCAGTTCTAATACAACTCTTCCTCGGTTGAAGAGTTTGAGTTTATCTCAACTTCCTTGATCTCGATTCTCCTACCTGAGATCGAACTCCATCTTCTTATGAATTTGCAACCTTTTTGCTTAGGAGATAACCTCTTAGTTCATAGATAATGTTTATCTCCTGTGCATGGACGCTTCTCGTGCCAATGGGTCTGTTTGACTAGGTTTGCTCTGATGGACCTGGTTCAACTAGGTTGACATTTTTCAATCTTCAAAATCATACAGTGACTTGATTCAACAAATTCCCCCTTTTTGATGATGACAAACTTTGTGCTTAACTATGTACATACTTCAATCCAACATAGACACTTTTTATAGATTTAAGCATTCATCATAAAGAGACCAGGTTCATTAGGTTATAAATATCACAAAAAACAATAAAATTTTTAAAAAGCACATATCTTCCCCCTTTTGGCATTATCGAAAAGTTGCAAAATGATAAACTTAGGCAACTGCAGATGAAAATCATGAATTAATCATCAAAGGAAACCAATCAAATGTAAGATATTTAAGAAACTGAGACAAAATCAATAACCAAATAACAAAATTCATTGATTAGATAGCAGATCAAGCACCATACACAAAAAGAATTAAGAACAATCGCAACCATGAGAAAAACAGAAAACAAAAAGCGGAACAATCCCAAACTGGGTCACAGAGGGGGTTTTTGGAGGCACTGGACTCCTAAGGCTGGGAAGGGGCAGAGGAGGTTGTGGTCTTGGCTTGAAGAAGAGAGAGAATTTGATGAAGAACACCCTCATTCTTATCATTTTCTTTGGCTAATTCAGCTTTGAGAGCATCCCGCTCAGCTTCAACCTCAATAAGGCGAGATTTCAAATGAAGGATCTCCGCATCCTTGATCTCACCGTCCTGCACAAGCGTCCCGACCTTACTATTAATAGGTAGTTTCCTAGATGAAACAGGTTCATCCTTAGGAATATTAACAGTGTAGTCACAAGTCAGCGACGTATTCTTCCCAAAGTAGTCCTTAGCAGAAGCCATTTCAGCATTCTTCACTGGAACCTTGAAGTTAGCAAGCACAGCAGTCAGGATAAACCCATAAGGTATAGCATGTGCCTTGGCTCCATTCACAACCCTATCCAAGAGCTGGATGCTGACGGCAATCCAATTGATCTGTTTACCCCTGTACAAGCACTCCATGAGCGTGAGATCCATGTAGCTGGCAATGTGCCTTCGCTCTTACCTAGGCAGCATAAACTTTATCACAAACTTGAAAAATAGTTTGTGCTGAGGCCTCATCTCACTCTTAAACACTGCCCTGGGCTCCAGTTCTTGCTCCTTCTCACAGAAGGACCTTGTGATTTGAAGAGCTGAGGGAAAATCATCCAGATTAGGCCACCTTTGTCTTGTGTAATCATCATAACCCTCAGAAGGGATATGCAGTATCTTCCCCAACTCCTTCGCATCAAACGAAATCTCAACCCCTTGAACCTTGGAGGATACTCTTCCATCTTTGAAAACTGCGTTGGCCATACTCATTCCTAGCCAGCCTTCCCTCAAGGTGAAGAAGCATGTCCTTCCACCCTTGCACATCTAAGGTATCCAACAGGAAAATCATCCCTGACTCCTCAAAGTCTCTAAATAGCTTCCCCTTCAACATAGTACGCTTACCAAATATTGTGAGCTTGTCAGTCTCCTCACCAGACACTTCCTCTTCTTCTCCACTCCATTCCTCATCACCAACAATATTTACTTTCTTTGACGCAGACCTAGTCCTCTTTGCAACTGTTGAGAGTGTGGAAGACACAGATGCTGACTTCTTGGAAGAAGCCTTAGCTTTCTTAGGTTTTAGTGTCTCAACCTCAACTGGTGCTGGTTGCTCTTTCTGATGGACCAGGTCCATCTCATCCTCATCAACATGAACTGCCTCAACAGGCTCTCCAACTTTTTCTTTTCCCTTCAGACTTCTTCTTCTTTCTCTTTCTCATAGCTTTTTCCAATTCTTCTTCTCCTTGCTTAACTGTGCTTCTAGTAACATTACTCTTTGGGTCAGGAGCATCAACAGATGATGAAGCTTTGCTATTCTTGGTTGGAACCGGGGTATTAGCTTTCTTGGATTTTGGATTTCTCTTATTTTGGGATTGTAGGACTCACCCAACTTTTTCATCAACTCAGCCAACGTTTCCTCAATAGATGAACCAGGTTCATCTACTGCTTGTTGTAGACTTTCCAGACCTGCTGCTGCTTCCCCAGAATTGCTTCCCCCTAAAACTTTGACTCCTTCCTCAACAATCACAGGAGCGGGGACACCAATAGCCAGAGTGGCACCTTCCTTCCCATATCCCCTTTCTGAACTGCCTTCTCCCTCTCTCTCAATGTTTATGTTTTTCCCAATTTTTCTTCGCCTATCCGGTACCTCTACATCCAATATTGACCCAATCAAGATAAACCTGTTTTCAGCCATTTCAGTTGCAGGCCCAACTTCAAGATTTCCCTTTGCAGTGTCAGATGAACCCGGTGCTTCATCCTCATTTGTAGATTTGAAAGACTCGCAGGAAGATTTAGAGTCTTGGACCTTGCTGGCTTGAAGTATCTCATTCAATTTTCTGTCATGAGAACCAGAGGCAACTGTTTCCTGGCCAACATCTTCACTCTACATTTTCTGGGGGCTAGAGTAGGGCTAGGTGTAATGGCTGGGACTGATTTGGGTGAAGGAGTGAGTTCAGAGATAGATTTAGGAACTGGAGGATTTTGGGGGGTTGAAGACCTGGTTGGAGAAAGTGAGCTATTTATCGATGGAGAATATGAACCAGTGTAGTCAAGACCGACCTCGTAATTAGGGGTGGTTGATGAAGATGAAGCAGGGGACGGTGTATAAAACATTGTTATGAAGATTTGGGGAGATAAGAATATTGATCGCTTTGGTATGAGAGGAATGACGAACTTGGTTCGACGGTTATGCTTTTGAAGAGGGGAGCTATGATGGCCTTTTAAAGATGTGGTTATTAATTATACAACGGGCATAATTCTTGGTCAAGTAGGAGTCTACTCGCTGCAGGAGTGTCAGTGATTAGACGGTTATAACTCCCTAAATCTAGGCTAATTAAGGTTCGATGGGACTCTTTGAAACTGGTTCATTTTGGGTTAAGTACTGAGAATTTGAAATGAACTAAATAGATAGAGTCCTGCTTATGTGTGACTATAATTATTTCAATAAGTGTATGGTGATGAGCACGTACCTTGTCAGTAAGATGAACCAGAGCAATGAACCAGGTTCATCGTGTTATAGTCTTTAATTTTCCTCAATTTACAAAGATAGAAAAACATCATTAGTAGCCAGGGAATCATATTAATACATGGCAAAAGAGTATGACAGTAAATTCATAATACTGAGCAATGATTAGTCTGGTTAGCTACCTATTTTCGTGTTTCTAGCCAAAACAAATTCATTTTTGTTTTTCATCTAGGTGATCTTAATCATCCCTAATTCTAGCCTGTTTCTCTCAAAATGCTCCCTACTTAGTGCCTTAGTGAAGATATCAGCAATTTATTTGTCAGTAGCATAGAATTCGATTGAGATCATTCCTTTTTCATAGTTATCTCTTAGGAAGTGGTGTCTGACATCTATGTGCTTGGTTCTCTTATGATGAACCGGGTTCTTCATCATGCTAATTGCACTAGTGTTGTCATAGAAAATCGGAATACATCTAACCTCTACACCAAAATCCATGAGTTATTGCTTGATCCATAGCAACTGAGCACAGCATGAGGCTACAGCCACATATCCAGCCTCAGCAGTAAACAAGGCTACTGAGTTTTGTTTCTTGGTGGCCCAAGACACAAGGCAAGAGCCCAAAAAGTGAGCCATGCCTGAGGTACTTTTCCTGTCAACCAAGAAATCTGCATAATCTGCATCAGCATATCCTACAAGGTCAAAATTACTACCTTTAGGATACCAAAGACATAAATCAGTAGTGCCCTTCAGATATCTCAGAATTCTCTTCACTGCAGTTAGATGGGGCTCCTTTGGATTTTCCTGAAACCTAGCACACAGTCTTACACTGAACACAATATCAGGTCTGCTGGTAGTGAGATATAATAAAGACCAATCATCCCTCTGTTAGCTTTTGATCAACGGATGAACCAGGTTCATCCATATCTAATTTTGTAGCTATGGCTATGGGGGTGTCAATTTCTTTTGATTCTTCCATTTTAAATCTTTTGAGTAATTCTTTCACATATTTCTTTTGATGGATCATTGTTCCATTTGAGTTTTGCTTGATTTTCAAGCCTAAAAAGAAGTTTAGCTCACTCATCATACTCATCTCAAACTCACTCCCCATAAGTTTAGCAAATTCCTTAATTTGTCAGAGGTTGCCCCAAATATGATATCATCCACATATGTTTGCAAAACCAGGAGATCCTTACCTTTTTCCTTTAACAACAAGGTACTGTCAATTTTACCTCGTTTGTATCCATGTTCTAGCAGGAATTTCGATAGCCGCTCATACCATGCTCTTGGTGCTTGTTTGAGTCCATACAAAGCCTTGTCAAGTTTGTATACATGGTCAGGTGTCTCCTTGATTTCAAAACCTGGAGGTTGTTTGACAAATACTTCTTCCTTTAGATAGCCATTGAGGAAAGCACTCTTTACATCCATCTGATGGAGAGTGAATTTCATGTGTGCAGCAAATGCTATAAGAAGTCTGATTACCTTCATTCTTGCCACAGGAGAAAAGGTTTCATCATAGTCAATTCCCTCTTCTTGACTATATCATTGGACAACCAGTCTGGCCTTGTTTCTTGTAATCGTTCCATCCTCATCAAGTTTTTTCCTGAAGACCCACTTTGTGCCAATCACTGATCTGTCTATTGGTCTGGGTACGAAGTGCCATACTTGACTTCTTTCAAATTGATTCAGCTCTTCTTGCATGTTATTTACCCAGTCAGTATCCTGTAAAGCTTCAACAATATTCTTTGGTTCGATTAAGGATAGAAGGCATCAGACGCACACAGATTTTTCAAGGATGATCTTGTTTTGATTCCAGATGTCAAATCTGTTATGATGTTCTCAAGAGGATGAGAGTTTTGATATATGTGTGGTTTGAGTACCAATTTTTGTGGATGAGGATCAGGGCCAAGGTTCAGAGTGATTTGCTGTTGAGTTCCCCCTATCATGTTGCTTGGGGTAGTTGGACCTGGTCCATCATCTGTTCCATCTTCCATAATTTCTTCAATTTGTTCACTGCTTCTGACAAGTCCAAGCTCCTCATCTTCTGGTTCTTGTCTCTAGAAAGAGTGTTAGTTTCATCATGCACGCTCTCCTCTACACACATAGTTATTTTTTTATATACTTTATAAGCTTTGCTATATGATGAATATCCCAAGAATACTCCCTCATTACTTCTGGGATCAAATTTACCTAGGGAATCCTTGCCATTGTTATGCACAAAGCACTTGCATCCAAAAGCCCTAAGGTGGGATATGTTGGGCTTTCTCCCTTTAAGTAATTCATAAGGAGTTTTCTCTACCAGTGGTCTGGTCATGCATCTATTTATTATGTAGCATGCAGTGTTTATTGCCTTTGCCCAGAAGCTATGGGGTAGTTTGCTAGAAAGAAGCATGGTTCCAGCCATATCTTCAAGAGTTCTATTCTTTCTTTCAACAACCCCATTTTTGTTGTGGGGTTCTAGGGGAAGAAAAGTTGTGATTTATACCATGTTCATCACAAAATTCAGCAAATTTTGCATTCTCAAATTCAGTACCATGATAAGATCTTATTGATGCTAGTTGATTTCCTAACTGTTTTTGAGTTTTTCTAACAAAGGAAGTGAACATATCAAATGCTTCATATTTAGATGTTAGAAATAAGGTCCAAGTGAACCTTGAGCAATCATCAACTAGCACCATTACATATTTCTTACCACCTCTGCTCAGAGTTCTCATAGGACCACATAAGTCCATATGAACCAGTTCCAACGTCTTGGTGGTACTGACCTTTTTCTTGATTTTGAAAGAGGATCTTACCTGCTTCTCCCTTGCACATGCCTCACAAACTTTGTCTTACTTGAACTTAATATTAGGAAGCCCTACTACTAAGTCCTTAGAGACTAATTTTTTGAGCTGATTTAGACTTGCGTGACCAAGTCTTTTGTGCCAAAGGAGGGGATCACTGTCCAACACACTTAATCAAGTGAGTTCATTTTCTGATAGTGTGGACAAGTCTATGACATAGATGTTGTTCATTCTTTTTACCTGCAAAACAATCTTGTCAGTAAGCAGGTTAATCACAAAACATTTTGTGGAAGTGAAATCAACTAGGTTACCTTTGTCACACAATTGTGACACACTGATCAGGCTATATTTCAAGCCATCTATCAAGTACACATGTTCGATGGAACGTGTGTCATCCTTACCTACCTTACAAACCCCGATAATTCCACCTTTCTTTCCATTTCCAAAGGAGACATTTCCTCCTTTGAGGTTTTCAAGTGAAAGGAACTATTTCTTATTCCCTATCATATGTTTTGAGCAGCCACTATCCAAGTACCAAATTTGGCTTCTTCCTCTCACTTGAACCTACAAAAAGAAATCAGGGGTTAGTCTTAAGAACCCAAACTAGTTTGGGTCCTTTTCTATGAGATAAAGGATGAATTAAGCTTTTTCTGGCCCAATTTGGTAACCAATTTTTTCCTTTAACAAAGCCCTCATTTCTTCGGCTGGCTTGCTCTTTTGCAGTACACTCAATTTTGTAATGACCAGTCTTACCACAGTGGGTGCAAATTTTATTCTCAGGGAGAGTGAGATACTTGCTTTTGGGATCCCACTTGGGCAATTGACTCCCAAAGCCAATTCCTCTCCGGTTTCTACTATGATATTCTTGAAGCCATGTCAAGGCATCAGAGGATTTATTCCATTTACAAGTTCGATCTAATTCATGTTTGACTTTACCAAGTTCTTCTTTAAGTGTCCTTATCTGTTCATCCTTAGTATACATCTTATCTTTTAGTTTTCCCACATTTTCTTCTAACATGATATAAGAATGATCAACAATCTTTTTACTAGTTCCTAGCTTTAATTTTAAATTTTCAGATTTTAGCTCTAGAATCTTAGTTTCGAGTGGATGAACCTGGTTCATCAAGACAGTGTTTTTCTTTTCAGATTCACTTACTCTGATTTCCAGGTTCATGCATTTTGCTTTTAGCATTGCACACTCTTTAGAGAGTTGTTCTTTCTCTTTGGTTGTTTCTTCGGAATCATCCATGAAATCAAGTAGCAACTCAGAAAGTTTTTCTTTAGATAGGAACTTTATTTTGTTTTTGAGATGGGATATACTTACCTCTAGTTCTTCATATGATTCCTCATCATATTCACCAATTTCCATGAGCGCCTCTTCTTTATTCTCACCATCTTCTGATTCTTCATCTGAGCTTTCCCCTCAAGCAGCAACCATAGCTTTTGTTGTGGTTTTCTTGGGTTGGACCAGTTCCTTCTTCCTGTTCCTTCTTTCAAACCTCTCCTTTTTCCATTCCACTTCCCACCGAGGACAATTCTTGATATGGTGATCAGTATTTCCACNTCACACGTGTAGCATCCCTCGTTGGTTGGCCTTTCTGGAGCTTTTGCTTTGTTGTAGCTCCACCTCTAGAGATTCCCTTCTTCCTTATGAGAAAGTTTCTGAATTCTTTGGTAATCATGGCCATCTCATCTTCCTCCAAATCTGCTCCCTCAGTAATTCTCTGTGCTAGACTTCTTTCCTTCTTTGGAGCATCCATTTTCATTGTCTGCCTTCTAAGTTCATAGGCAGTAAGGTTTCCAATTAGCTCGTCCAACCCGAGGGTTGCCATATTTTTGGATTCCTGGATAGCAGTGATTTTACTTTCCCAGGAAATTGGTAAGACCCTTGTCAGGATCTTCTCTACCCTGTCCTTTTCAAGAATGACTCTACTAAGATACTTAAGTTCATTGGTCAGAGTTGTGAACCTTGTGTACATTTCTTGAATTCTCTCTCCTTCTTTCATAGTAAAGTTTCATGCTGAGAGTATAGTGGAGTACCTCTTGATATTTTCACTTGAGGTGTTCCTTCGTGAGCTACTTGTAAGGTATCCCAGATTTCTTTGGCAGTGGTCAGCTTTGAATCCTACTATACTCGTCTAGACCTAGTCCACAAACTAGCCACTTTTTGGCCTTAGCATTTTTCTCCCATTTCTTCATATCCTCAACAGTGCAGTCAACTCTAGTTTTTGGTACATCTTCTCCTTCAGCAGTCTTCTTCATGGTGGCTAGAGGACCATCAGTGACTATGTCCTAAAGTTCATAGTCTTCTCCAATCAAGTGATCCTTGATCATGTTCTTCCATCAGGAGTAATACTGGCCATTAAAGAGTGGTGGCCTTGCAGTTGATTGACCCTCTCGGTTTCCAGGTGGTGAACTCATTTTGATCTTTTCCAAGGTGTTAGCCTTTTCAAGGATAACCCGCTCTAATACCAATTGATGTTCTATACGTCAATACCACACAAGAGGGGGCGAGGGTGATATGTGTGGTGTCCAATTTTCTAGTGCAATCTTTATGGAAGAACCTGGTTCTTCTTGGTGTTCCAACTTCTACAGTTTGCGAAAAAGTAATTGCAGAATTTAAAGAACACATCAATTTTTACGTGGAAAACACCTGGCTCAAAGGTGAAAAACCCACGACCTACTTCCCAGTAGGATTTTCCCAAACTCTTCACTATATCAACGAGCCAAACAGCATTTACAAAATAAACTCTTTTGTAAACCTAAGGACTAACTCTAATCCCTTTGTGGCAAACTAGCCTCTAGCTATTTGCGACAAACTTCAAGTTAACTCTAACTTGAACAGTGTGTACCTATTACAATTGCTTCTAGATAAAGCTGAAAGATACAATATGTAATCACCTACTACGAATAAACTAGACTAAAAGACAACAGATGGAACTGGTTCTTCTAGCTGGTTCAAGTAGCTTTTGTGTCGCACAAGGATTCTGCTTGCCAAATTGCTTTGGTAATTTTGCTTTCAGTTCTTGTTTCACTTCTGTGTTTGTGCGTTGTTTCTTCAGCGGGAATGCTTCAACATTTTATAGATTCAGTAGTTGAGACGTTGTTGTTCAGTTCTAATACAACTCTTTCTCGATGGAAGAGTTTGAGTTTATCTCAACTTCCTTGATCTCGATTCTGTCTTACCTGAAATCGAACTCCATCTTCTTATCAATTTGTAACCTTTTCGCTTAGGAGATAACCTCTTAGTTCTACATAACCTCTTAGTTCACAGATAATGTTTATCTCCTATGCATGGACGCTTCTCGTGCCAATGGGTCTGTTTGACTATGTTTTCCCTGATGGACTTGGTTCAACTGGGTTGGCATTTGTCAATCTTCAAAACCATGCAGTGACTTGATTCAACAATCGGTCGGTGATTAGAGGGCATATGTGATCGGGAGATAGAGGACAGGGAGGTGAGGAGGCCTCATAGGCTCGAGAGATCTACTAGTCCTTACTTTGGAGGTAGGGTACGACATGGCAGAGGTTTTGTGGGTCAGTTAGTTCAGTTTGCACTTTCGGCTTCGTACGGTGTTCTAGGTGCTCATGGGTCTCAGGGTACCCGTACTGCACAGTTTCCACAGCCACGTGAGGAGAGAGGTTGCTTTGAGTGTGGAGATACCAGCCACATGATGAGAGATTGTCCCAGACTCCAGACAGATGAGTCACGACAGGGTATTCAGGCGAGTAGAGGGCACCCAAGAGGGGGAGGCCCGTCCCGTTGATGTGTTTCATATAGTAGGTTTGAGGCTTTTGCGCCATATGATGTCATACATGTATTCGTTTGATTTGTTACAGAGGGGCACCATTCATATTTTTGTTTCGGTTCCGCTTATCACGACGAGTTTCCTTATTTGTTGCTTCATTTATGGGTGAGTTTCATGATTAGCACTCTGTTTATGTGTTTTCCCTAATGGGAGATTCTACGAGTGGTAGCCTATTTCTATCATTTGTTTTTATTCATCATTGAGAGTTGTGACTAGAAGTGAGTCCCTATTGTTCATTATGGTAGGTTCGGTTGTGATTCCTAAGTATCCTTGGTTACGATTTGTGAATTGGTACCCTACCGGGGTGAGAGTTCAGCAAGTGTTGTGATTTTATTGGCAGAACTCAGTTAGTGGAAGATTTCAATTGGTATGATGTATATTCGACATGTGATTTAGAGTTGAGGGTGAGAACCTCGCGATTTCATGTGATTTGATACGTTTGAGTCGGGCTGTGTGCCGCAGTTGAGAGTTATATCGGGATGAGATCCTTATGATTTGTTCATGTACTTCGGTTTTTCCTATTTAAATTGATTCGTAATATGGTATTGATAGAGAGTTGTTCCTGTCAGGCTTGTTTGACATTTCTCTTATGTGTTTCTCTTTGCATATTCGGTCATTTTCGTTTTGTGCTTCTTGAGTTTGAGCTTGCGGGGTGTGCCCGGTGGTGTTAGTTATGACTTGTTGATTCAACTGTATAGTTATGAGGTCTTCGTGGTTCTTGCATCATCGTTAGTGTTTTGGAGGTTTAAAACAGGTTCCTATAAGATATGAGGCTAATTGTCGGTACTTGTTTTGATTACGGCAACTATTGTGATCAAAAGTGTTATTAATGGCCTATGTGTGGTGTGTTATGTTTTTTGGTCGTACCTTGTGGGTGTAGGCATGAGTTGATGCAGCTGGTTGAGACTTATACCAGATATGGATTTAGAATCGGGTCTTTTGGAAATGAATAGAAGGTGAGGATTTAGGGTATGAGGCTTATCAGTGTTGGTAGAAAGGTTAAATTGCAGTTGAGATTGTGTCTTCAAGCTTATGTAGGTTAGGGTGACGTGGTATCACCCGCGGGTGTGTGTTGGAAGTGTGCATTCATGATTTGATGAGTTCGAGGTGAATCTTAGCACGTTCAAGGACGGACATTTGTTCAAGAGGGGGAGGATGTAACAACCCGACCGGTTATTTTGAGAATTTAAGCTCTGTTCGGTGGTGTAAGGTCTTGAACAACTTCATATTATGTGTATCTACTTATGTGCGTGGTTGAATTCAGTTACCGGATGATTCAGAGATTGGAAGAAGGAATCTAGTTTTGGAAGCTTAAGCGGCGAGGATTTGGTCGGAATGTGACTTTTGTATAAACGGCTTCGGAATGAGTCTTGGATGATGTCAGTAGTTTTGTATGGTGATTTTGGACATAGGCGCGCATCAGGATTTGGATTTGTAGGTCCGTAGAGTAATTTGAGGCAAATCGGCGAAAGTTGGAAAAGTTGAAGTTTGGAAAATGGAGAAGTTTGACCCACATTTGACTTTTGTGATATGGGGGGGGGGGGAAATACNTTTAGAAGTTGGAAGATTTGAAAGTTCATAGCTCGATTCATGGTGCGATTCGTAGTTTCATCGTTGTTTGATGTGATTTGAGACCTCGAGCGGGTCCGCGTTAGGGTATGGAACTTTTTGGTATGCTTGGATGGGGTCCCGAGGGCCCCGAGTGTGTTTCAGATGGTTTCCATTATTTTGAAGTGCGATGGTCGCAGGTGTGAAATGGGAGATGCAGGTGCGAGAGGAGCTGGTCTGGGCAGTCTCCGTAGATGCGGAGAATTGGTGCGCAAATGCGGCCCCGCAGAAGTGGATCCTTGAGCGCGGAAGCGAGAGGGAGCGCATGTGCGGTTAGTCATGCGCACCTGCAGTTGCGCAGACGTGGCTAATTTTGTCGCAGGTGCGGTCATGCCTGGGCAGAGAGTTATATTCGAAATGTTTTCCATTTTCTCCATATTTTGAGCT
Organism: Nicotiana paniculata; assembly: GCA_005239505.1. Taxonomy (NCBI): domain Eukaryota; kingdom Viridiplantae; phylum Streptophyta; class Magnoliopsida; order Solanales; family Solanaceae; genus Nicotiana; species Nicotiana paniculata. The sequence goes on from ML333679.1 coordinate 20,991, forward strand.
ACAGACTTCAGTTTTGGGAGCGTCGTTTTTGGGGTTTTCAAGCTAATCGACTGGGTAAGTGTTCTTCACCTAGTATTTAATGTATTCCATGATTCTATCTTCATTTCTATCATTAAATTTGTGTTTTGGGTTGAGGAATATGTTGGTTTTTGAATAAAATTTCTAAAATGAAAAATCATGATTTGAGGGACGAAATTGTATCGGAATTTGATAATTTTTGTATGGTTGCACTCATATTGGAATGGGTATTCAGATTTTTATAAAATTTGCCGAGTTTCGAGGTACGGGCCTGGGGGTCGACTTTTGGACCAATTTTTGGATTTTGTTAAAGATTGAGACTTTATGATCCGGAATAGTTTCGTATGAGTTTTATCTGTGCTTTGAAGTTATTTTGGTTAGATTTGAGCCGTCCGGAGGTCTTTTCACCTGAGAAGTTTATTTTAGAGTACCGGATTATCGTCTTTGAGGTAAGTATCTTGCCTAACCTTGTGTGGGGGAACCGCCCTTAGGATTGAGTCTTCTATGTTGATTGTAGTTCGTGTACGCGAAGTGACGAGTGAGTGCTCGACTTATTTGTGGAATGATGGCCTTTTAGGGTATTTAGGTCCTTATATTCACCATGTATGAAGTTGTTCTTGATACGTTTGAGTCCCATTTGCTAGTTTCACCTCAACATGCTTTAATTAGAGTTAATTGCTTTAGGATTCACTCTTATTTTGTATTTGACTTATTATTTGACTTAACTAAAGATTTTACCTCTTCCATCATCATGCTATCCTTTTTATAACCGCTTATCTTTAATTGAAATTATTATTAGCTCATCATATGATTGTTCAGTCTTAATTGGAGTTATGGTTATCTTCTGGTGCTTATCCTTAATTGAATTATTGAATATCCTTCGTAATTGCTCAACCTCAAAAGGAGTTTAGATAACCTATATCTTAGTTGACTTGCCTTTATTTGGAACTATTTGACTCGTGTTGGCTTCCTTATTTATGACTTGAATATGGTCGAATCGTTGCTACCTTTTTGTTTTCCCTTGTTAAGCTATTCTCTTTACGCCTAGCATTCTTTACTGTGGTTATTCCTTGTGAATGAGTTCTACCGTTTTTTTATGATTTAAAGCTCTTGAGTTGATTTACTCGTTGTACTTTGTATTACTGTCATTGTTGCGGTTGTTCTTATTGTGGTGATGTACGAGGTTTTAGCCGTGCTATAATTGTTATCTCTGTTGGTTGCGCTGCATATTTACTTTGGGACTACGGAACGGTATTCCGGGAGACCCCCCGGTATTGCATATTTACTTTGGGACTACGAAACGGTATTTCGGGAGATCCCCCAACACTGCATATTTACTTTGGGACTACAGAACGGTATTTCGGGATATCCCCCTGTACATTTACGTTTGGGTCTATGGGACGGTATTCTGGGAGATCCCCTGTTGTTATATATGTGTTCTAAGATGCTAATCGTCTATGCCTACATTATTTTAAAACATTCTACGTGTTTTCCATTGTTTTCCTTTTACTTACTCGCTGTTACGAGCTATATTAGGACACTTGCACATGCATAGACGTAGTTAAGCACCCCTTATCAGATAAGAGGTTTTCTTGATATTGCCGAGTATAGACACACACCCTTGTTTACTGTCCTTCCATGTGTAAATGACTCTATTTGGCACATGAGTCATCAATGCGGTTATGAGGTGTGATGAGGGAACATGATGCCAAGTGTTAGGGTTCAGGTATTTAGACCCATATTGTATGATTATGAGATGAGGTGTCACATGATGACTCATATTTGAAGGATATTTATTTGAAAAGTTTATATTCGAAAAGTATTTATCTTGAAAGAAATATATTTAAAGGATATTTATTTGAAGGAAGTATATTTCAAAAGAGATCCTTATTGGAAATGATTATATTCTAAAGACTTCTATTCAAAAACTTATGGGTGAAAGATTTATACTTGAAGGTTTTGACTAATTTATTGGAGTTTGTTGGCAAAGTCCTGATGTGAAAACTATCACAGTTGTTGAGTTACTATTTGTGTTTACTGTATTTTTTATTTCGGATTTGGGTTGCATTTCCGTTCACTCTTCTGTATCCTTATTATGGTGTTCCGCTGTTACTTGCTATTTTTCCTTCCTTATTGCAGTTGCTATATTGTTAGCCATATCGAGTAGTATTTAGATAGATATCATGTTCTGTCATTCCTATATTTATGCTTGTTCAATTTATTAGACCAGTGAGTTTCTTGACTAGTCCTCATCACTACTTCATCGAGGTTAGTCTTGATACTTACGGGGCACCACTGTGGTGTGCTTATATTACACTTCTGTATATTTTTGTGCAGATCCAGGTGTTGATCATTAGTAGCTGTGCGGATCCTTGCTGAGGGGACTCAAGGTAAACCTGCTGCCGAGTTCGCAGGCTTCGGAGTCACCTTCTTATTTTGTATTCAAACTGTTTTTACTCATTTTCAAACAGTTGTATTTAGAAGTTGTAGCAAACTTTGTTGAGCTTATGACTTGTACTACCGATTTTAGAAAATTATAAATTCTGTAAAGATCTCTATATCGAGACTGTTAAATTTTCTTTATTATTGTTGTTATTCAGTAAATGTTAGGCTTACCTAGTCCCTAAGACTAGGTGCCATCACGATACCTAATAGAGGGAATTGGGTCGTGACAATTTACGTACTCATGCTGCACTTCTGCACTAAATGTGCAGATTTGATAGGTTCATGTGGCGATTATCTTAGCGCATAGGCGCATCTGGTGAGGAGACTTTATGTGAGCTGCATTCTAGGCTATGCATTGTAGTCCTCAGAGTCTCCATCATATTATTTAATTTATCCCGTCTCATTTACATTCTAGACAGATGTTGTAATATTATTGCACTCCTTAGTAAATGCTTATGTACTTGTGACACCGGGTTTTGAGGTATGCTAGTTGATGCTTATGGTTCTGTATAATATCATCGCCTTTCATTTATCTTATAAACCATAATTTTGTACTTTCCCGTGGTTTTAAAAGTGTAAATTTCCTTCTTATAAAAGTTTGTGATTTCGAAGGTAATAAAATGAGTAATTTAATTGATCAATCACCATTGTCTTGCCTGAGGGTGGTGTTAGGCTCCATCACGACATATAGTGAATTTTGGATCGTGACAGCTTCGGGTCGCAAGGTTATTTTGGGAAATTGCAGTTATTTTGTGCTTTACTATGTTGTACTAAGTTCCATATTGTCTGTATTATTTTCCTTTTGGTCCCTACCTGAACTCTTTTTGCTGAACAGGCGTCAACTTTAAATGGTCATTTGCTAACCAGGTGGGTCACTCAATAGTGCATAGCAGCTTTTTAATTTTTTGCTGCCACGTTTACTGCCTATACCCCAACCCTCTTTTTCCTTGTATTCTTCTGTCTAAAACAATTTCAGTATCATTTTCTCTGCAAAAATTTATATTATTTGTATTTATAAACAATGTATTGTTAAGTCTCAGAATCCAAATTCATTTCTATGATCTTTGAAAAGCTTTTTGCGGTCTTTTCAAGAATAGGGGAGTATAGAATAAGGGTTTGCAAGACAAAAGAGAATTCGCTGGAATTACGGACAAGGATATTTTACTTTTACTATTTTAAGAAGCGAAAGAAAATGCATAATGCCTTCAATTTTTTTTTGAATTTAATCTTTTTAATTAATATTTTTACTATCCAAACCTATTTCTCACGTAAAAAAGATCACCTTGTTAACTTTTAAATTCCAAAGTTATTATTCATTCAAATTTAAGGTCAATTTTGTTTGAATAAAAAAAATAACAATATACAAATCTAATGCAGAGGAGATAATACAAAATATTTATACAGTAAAGAAAGTAGCTTTTCTTAACCATAGATTACTATAAAAAAAAATACAACATCATACAAACCTAATATTGTAGAGGTAATACAAGATGTTCATTTCCAAAGAAGCAAATAATTTTTATTCAATAATTTTTAATAAAAGTAAAATGAATTAGGCACACATAGTGATACGAAGATTAAATTATGAAATAAACAATAAGTACCAATAATATTACTATAATATTGTTGGAAGTATTAGCTATTTTACAATAATATTGAAGATACATTCTCTAACAAAGTAGAAGAAGATCATATACATTTGATAATATCATAAAAAAAGGAGCAAGGGCTTCTGAATTTTACTGAAGAATAAAAAAGAGAGAGAGAAGGATTAATTGGGATCCAGAGCGAAAAAAGATAAAAGGATGAAATACTGCTTAGGTACATATCTATAATTATAGGAATATAATTGAATTGAATTATGATATTAATGAACGAAAATTATTACCATACTAAAAATATAAAATAAAATTAGATATTTTGATTATTATATCATGCCATTGTCGTTCTTCCAAAGACAAAGAGAATAATACAATTAAATCTTAATATATATTTTAGTCGCATTTTATTATATATCCTTTTCTCCTTGAAATAAAGTGTCTATACAAGTTAGTTTATGTATAATCTTGTAGGGTTTGAATTCAATTTTTTTGTAAGCGTTGAATAATATTCGATTAAGATTTAAAAAAAAATATTCGAAATTGAAATTAAAAAGAGTGTGCATTATGTTTGTACATGAACTTGACTTCAATACTGAAAATTTTTGAGTGAAAACCATATTAATTTCGTAACAGAATTAAAGTAAATTTATTAATTAATTGAAATTATATTAGTTTCTTCATTTGAGCTTGGGCCCATACACAACACGGGATGTCGAAAATCTTGTGTTATTCTTGAAACTTTGCGTCCAAATTAAAAAGATAGAGTAGTTTGGTATTGTTACGATCCAAATTTTCCTCTGTAGGATGTCGTGACAGCACCTAGTCTCCAAGACTAAGTAAACCTAACACTTACTAAATCAATAGAAGAATTTAACCATCAATGATAAATATGAAATAGAAATCTTTATACACAACTTACAATTCTATAAACCGGTAATACAAGTCATAAGCTCTAATGAGTTTGCTAGAAAAATCCCTAAATGAAACTGTTCAGGATAGAATTAAACAATGCAATGAAAATATCAGAAGGTGACTTTGAGGTCTACGAATGCGACGACAGATTTACCTTGAGTCTCCACAGCTCGACCAGCCAACTAATAATCAACAACAACCGCGGTACCTGGATCTGCACAAAAAAAAATGCATAAGCGTAGCAGGTTTACCTTGAGTCTCCTCAACAAGGATCCACACAGCTACTAACGATCAATACTTGGATCTGCACAAAAATATGCAGAAGTGTAGTATGAGCACACCACAACGGTACCCAGTAAGTATCAAGACTAACCTCGGTGGAGTAGTGACGAGGGACAACCAAGACACCTACTGGACTAAGCAACCTGAACAAGTGTGAAGGTGAACGAACAGAGAAAAACATTATTAATATATAACTAAGCATGATAAGGAATACCAAACAATACTTGAAACAAGACACCAATAACAACAATATTTAACAGGAGGCAGTCGTATAATAATGTCGTAACTAGGCTAGACACAGTCTAAGTCCGGTGAAATCAAAATAAAGAAAAAACTAGCAATAACTCAATAAGAACAACCGATGTCACACCAGATTTGTTCAAGCTTTTTTCACGAGGTACCGAACCTCATAATCACAGCTCACTGGTCCCAATTCTCGAACCCTAATCATTTGACATTTTGCTCCCATATTACAACTCATATTCGCACGTAGACAAGAGTACATATAATGGTTAATGACGTCAGGATTCACCTTTTGAAACCAATATGGGTGATTTAACTACGTGTATGATTGTGCAATTGTTCCACCACAATTCCAGTCAACAAATAGGAGTAGACACTACAAATGGCACATAAGTAACGATCACCACAAAATGTACAGTGTAATAAAAGCAGTATTGAAGTTTGAAGCAGCGACCATCACAACAAGATTAGCAACACAAAACTGCACAAAAAGTACATCACGGAGGAAAATAATTAGTAGTATGCTAAGGAACACAACAGTAAAAAAACAAGTGCACGGAAAAGGGCAAATGATAACAAGAGCCCTCCCGATGTACCGCCTCGTAGTCTCAAATCGTAAAATGAATCACAACTTTCCTTGTATCACCGCGGAGCATTTATATTTAGTTTTAAAAACTATTTTCCCGTAGCATATTGCATTTTAGCCCACCTTATCACACCGCATGGCTTCTAGTAGCTCCCCTACTAGCCACGCATTTCAATCCCACCTTATCTCAACGCATGCGTTTCAACACCCAAACCTTATACTAGTGCATGCGTATTAATAATAACAACAAGACAACAAAAACATCCTATGAACACAATAACAATCGCACGGCAGATACCTTGTGCAAACACAATAACCACCGCACGACAGGAACCTCGTGCAAACAACATAACAATTCTCTCAACAAAACATGTATGCCAAAAACATAACAACTCAAATAAATGACTTTCACAATGTGTGTCCACATGCCACAACATTTCCTCAAAACACTTTCAATATCACAACCACACATAGCCCTCGTCTCAATAACACTGAATACAACAACAACAACAACAACAACAACAACAACAACAATAACACGAGAATACGCCAAGTAAATCAACACAACAACTTCAAAACACAAGGAAACGGAAGAATGAACTCACAAACAAAGACACAATAGGGAAATAATAGTCTCAACAAGAATAGTTAAACAAGGGAAAGTTTCCTAATTTATGCTATCTCTCTTGTTGTCGAATTGCACTTTCGTGGAATGACCACTGCCCAGAAATGCACTACGCTATCGAAAACAAAAACATGATATCGCGTAGAAGGGAACAACTGTTGCCCCACAAAATGTATTACGCGATGGCGAACGAGTACATGCAATTGTGAAGGAGAAAATATACCAGCTGCTAGAGCCGTGCTACATGAAAGTGGAACTGCCCATGCGAACGCGAAGAAAAAAAACTCACACTTACGCGTTGCGGACCACACACTGCGAACGCGAAGAGTCAGCCACCAAAACGCCCTACGCAAATGTAAAATGAACTTTGCGATTGCATAGAAGGGGACACCAGATATAAGAACAGCCATCTGAAACATGAGAAAAATGACATGTAGCCTATCTGAATCACACTCGAGGCCCCCCGGACCCCGTCGAAACATACCAACAGATTTCATAACATACCACGGACCCGTTCTAGGTCTCAAATCACATAAAAAAACTTCAATCGCACCATGAATCGAACTTATGAATTTTCATATCTTCCAACTTCCAAAATTCATGCCGAAACATATCAAATCAACTCGGAATGATGTCAAATTTTTCATGCAAGCTCCAAATGACATAACGGAGCTACTTCAACTCTGGAAATTGCATTCCGAACCCGATATCACCAAGGTCAACTCTCGGTAGAACCGCTCCACCTTCCAAAACTTCAACTTTTTAATTTTCGCCGTAATGCTTCAAATTACCTTACGGACCTCAAAATCCAAATGCTGACGCAGAATTAAGTCTAAAATCACCATACGAAGCTATTAAAATCATCAAAATTCTATTTAGGATTTGTCTACACAAAAGTCATATTTCGGCCAATTGTTACCGCTTAAGCTTCAAAAAACAAGAATTTTTCTTCCAAATTGACCCCCCAATCATCCAAAAACTAAACTCGGTCACACACAAGTCATAACGCATGATGAAAAACTAATTGAGATATTAATCCACCGAACAGGGTGTTAATTCTCAAAATGATTATTCGGGTCGTTACAGGTATTAAGAATACTTTACATATGTCCTACATTTTGCAACTCCATTTTCGATTAAATATAATCAAACTAATTGAAATATATAGACTAAATAAGGATTTGTTTCAAATAACTAAATGAAAGTGAAAATGGAAAAGAAATTCATCAAATGAATAAAATATAAACCTTTTTCTCTCATAATTAATTTAAAATAGAAAACCCCATGATTAGACTAAAATAGATACTAGAATAAAATTCATATAATCAATCAATCATAACTAATGTGGAATTGAGATATAATTAATTGATTGATTAAGATAATGGAGAAGTAAGAATATAGACTACCAGAATTTAAATCCATGAGCTACATTCTGACTCTCTTAACGGATTAGAAAGAATTTACTATAACGACTCAATCGGTTATTTTGAACATTAGCATTCCATTCAGCTATTTAGATCTTGATTAGCTTCGTTTGATGTATTATTACTTGTGTGTATCGTCAGTTTTGGTTTTTAGGTATTTTAAAATTAGTTTAGAAGAATGAATTTCATGTTTGAAGCTTTAAGTTGGTAGAGTTGATCAAGTTTGACTTTTTAGTATTTGACTTCGGATTAGAGTTTTTATGATTCCGTTATGCCCAGATGGTGATCGTGGACTTGGGCGTATGCTCGGATTTGCATTTGGATATTTCTAGAAGATTTCAGCATTAATTGGCAAAAGTTAGAAATTTGAAGGTTTGGAATGTTCATAAGTATGACCAGGAGTTGACCTTCATGATATCTAGTTCGAATTGTTCCGAGAATTGCAATAGCTTTTTTATGTCATTTGGTACTTGTGTGCAAAATTTGGGCTCATTGCGGGTTGATTTGATATGTTTCAGCACGAGTTCTCGAAGTTTAGAGTTCAAAAGTTCATTAAGTTTGATTTGAGACATGATTAGTGATTTTGATGTTGTTATGTGTGATTTGAGGCCTCGATTAGTTCTGTGTTATGTTATAGTACTTGTTGGTATGTTTGGACAGGGTCCGAGGGCTTGGGTGAGTTCCGAACGTGGTTCAGATCATTTCAAATGGTTTTGCATTGTTGGATTTCTGTTGTTACCTGTTGTTTTTGGTGTTTGTCACGATTGTGAAGGTCCAGCGGTGATCACGAAGGGTGTTTTGATCTATTGTGAATTCGTTCTTCATGTTGGCGCGAGGATGAATGCGTTCGCGTAGAGTTAGGGCTGGTCTTCATCGCGTTCGCGTAGAGTTGGGGATGGTCTTCATCGTGTTCGTGCAGTGTTTGGGATAAGCTGGGCAGGATGTTGGTTACCTCTTCGCATTCGTGATGTTGTTCCCGCGATCGCATAGTTCTATCATCCTTGTGTACAATGTTCATGAGGTTGTTTCTACGATCGCGTAGTTTATTTGACAGTGCATTTTCTTCTTCGTGATCGCGATGGTATTTTCGCGATCTCAGTTCATCTATTCATCCAATGAATATAAAGTACTCTATTTCAAAGGTTTCAGCCATTTTTGCATATTTGGAGCTATGGAGCTCGGATTGAAGCAATTTCGGAGGCGATTTTCACCATATGAATTGGGGTAAATGTTCTCTACCCGGTTTTAATTATATCTCATGAATATATCTTCATTATTATCAATTGGTTGATGATTTCAAAAGAGAAATTGGGGGGTTTTGTCTAAAATTTCATAAAGTGAATTTTCGAGATTTGAGCATCGATTCAGAGTTGAATTTGAGTGAAATTAGTATGGTTGGACTCATAACTGAATGCGTTATTGGATTTTGTAAGTTTTGTCGGGTTCCAAGGTGCGAGCTCGGATTTGACTTTTGGTTGACTTTTGGATTTTGATTAAAGATTGGACTAAATATGCAGGATTTGACAGGTTCATTTGGTGATCATTTGGGTGCGTTTGGCGCAACTGCTGAGGGGACATTATGGTGAGTTGCATTCCATGCTACGATTCGCAGCAGAGTTCCCATCATAATTATTTACTTTATCTTGTCTATCTTGTATTCCACACATATGTTGTATTGTTATTGTACTTCCTAGTAGATGCTCATGCACTTGTGACACCGGGTTTTGGGGTGTTCTAGAATTTGTTTATGGTTTGTTTTACATTGACACACTATTGCCTTATATTGTAATTAAATTGTACGTATCTACAATTTTGTTTTATGCATTGATCTCTCTATCTAATAAGATTCATAATTTTAAAAATAATAAAATGAGTAATTAAGTTGGCAGTTCACTATTGGCTTGCCTAATGGAAACATTGGGCGCCATAACGACATATATTGAGATTTGTGTCGTAACAGCAAGGTATCAGAGCATTAGGTTCACTTAGGTCTCACGAGTCATGAGTAAGTCTAATGGAGTCTTGCAGATTGGTATTCTGTACTTATCTTCGAGAGGCTACATGGCTGTTAGGAGAAATTTCCTTCATCGATTCCTTATCTTACAATTTGATTTCGTTGAAGCTTATGCCTTCGGTTCCATCCTATTCATTCGTATGCGACGTCGGGAATTTGTTATCAATTGAGCACCAACGAGCTGTGAAGATGTTACAGATGTGATGTAGGATGATTTTCCCTACGAATACAGGCAGGCCATTATCGTCACCTTGTGGAGGCGTATTCTGTCATTTTAGCCTAGTGTTGGAGTTACCTATGGTCGAGATTTGATATTTCTGAATTTGGTGGAATTCTTGTTAATATCGTGGTGTCTCCATACTTGATTGAAAACATTGAGGCTCATTGGCATGTTGGCCTTCATTTGTTTGCCTTTGGGAACGATGTTGTGAGATGGAACTTACGAGGAAATTATCAGAGATGGCTGTGTGTTGTAAATTCTGGATTGAATCATCGTTTCCAGTGTTGATGGTTCGAGGGAGATGATCTCTGAGGTGCTCTCTGTGCTTAGGAATTTTGAATATGATGAGAAGGGCATGATTGGAATGTAGAAAAATGTGAGTATTCAATTATTATTTTGGATGCAATACGGATTCGAGTTTCAAACACGGTGTTGGACCTTTGACTGATGTTAATGAATGAAGGGGTTCTTACGGGTACTGCATTTTACCTTATCGATTCATGTGCAGATGTTGGGGATGACTCAGAATTTATGCTTGTTGTGGATGTGATGTGCAAGGAAAATAATTCATCCGGTTGCTTATTTGGAAGTGTTCATGTGCTAGCAGACCAGAGTTTGGTTATATATTTGGTAATAGGTCAGAGTGGGTGACTCTCAACAATGGTTCTAGTGGGTTCAAGAATTAAAGTGTGGTGTTTAAGGATTTTAGGTTTGTTATGTGGCTGGGGACTGGGTTTTGCAGTAGAGTGTGAAGAATACATGGGGAATTTCTATGTTATCAGCGGGTCAACGTGTAGTGTTAGCGAAATGGGAGAAACAACTCCGGATTCACATGAGGGATTCTAGACAGGTGTATCAGCGGGAGATACTATTGAGTGCATGACGATGTTATGAGATGGCTTATGGGTATTGAGACGATGTGGTCTTGTGATTTGGGTCACTTGGGATGTGTGTAGTCTGGGGTCCATTATTTGTGTGAATAGAACTATTAGTTCGAAGGCAAGTCAAGAGTAAATTGGGAGAAACAGAGTTAGTTAGTAATGGTTTGAATCAGCAAGGTTTTGGAAATGATCAGTTTCTTCGATGTGGTAAAGCTATACCAGTGGTTCGTGGTTGTACGTGGGCTTGACAGTTGCCGTAATTTTATTGATTTAGAGGTATTTGATTATGATGGCTTGGTTATGTGTGAATGGATCCCACAAGAGTTATGGCAGTTTAGACCGCGCCTTGAGGTTTGCATTTTTTATGGTTATGGGTGGAATTCTTCTTCTAAGATGAGTTAAGTGAAAGGTTTTGAGCCGATGAAGTGTTAACTCTACTGATGGTTCAGGAGATTATGATGAAATTCTTGTACTCTTAGAGTAGCAGCATGAGATGTGAAGTGAGTGGTATGGAGATTGGAAGTTGAGGATCAGGGTTGTGGTTTGGTTTTGATAAAAATAACACGAGTTCCAAATAGAAGATTTCAGATGTTTAGAGTTAAGCTGGCCTCAGACAGCTCGAGGTGGAGGTCGGGGAGGTCTAGGTCGCTCTAGAGGGGGAGGCCAGGCCAGGTACTATGCTCTTCCATCCCGTTCAGAGGCCGTAGCTTCAGATTTAGTCATCACATGTATTGTCCCTGTTTGTCATAGGGATGCATCAGTATTATTTGACCTAGGCTCTACGTATTCATATGTGTCTTCTTATTTTGCTTCGCATCTGGGGATATCTCGGGATTCTTTGAATTCCCCCGTTTTTGTTTCTACTCCCGTAGGAGATTCTGTTGTTGCGGACCGCATATATCGGTCATGTTTGGTTGTTATCAGTGGGTTTGAGACCAAGGATGATATGTTATTATTCAGCATGGTAGATTTCGATGTTATATTAGGCATGGACTAGTTGTTGCCCCATTATGCTATTCTTGATTGTCACACCAAGACCGTGACACTGGCTATTCCAGGTTTATTTAGGTTAGAATGGAGAGGTACCTTAGAGTATGCTCCCCGCAGAGTCATTTTTTTTCTTAAGGCTCAGCAGATGGTAGAGAAGGGGTGTGATGCGTACTTAGCCTATGTGAGAGATGTTAGTGTTGATATCCCTACAGTTGAGTCAGTTCCAGTTGTGCGGGACTATCCTGATGTTTTTCCAGCTGATCTTTCGGGTATGCCGCCTGATAGAGATATTGATTTCAGCATTGATTTGTTGCCGGGCACTCAACCCATTTCCATTCCTCCCTATCACATGGCTCCTCCTGAGTTGAAGGAGCAGTTGTAGGAGTTTCTTGATAAGGGTTTCATCAGGCCCAGTGTATCACCTTGGGGTGCTCCGGTATTATTTGTGAAGAAAAAGGATGGCTCTATGCGTATGTGCATTGATTACCAGCAGTTGAATAAGGTTATAGTGAAGAACAGGTAGCCATTGCCTCGCATCGATGATTTATTTGACCAGTTACTTGGTTCTAGAGTATTCTCCAAGATTGACTTGCGTTATGGCTATCATCAGTTGAAGATTCGGGAGCCAGATATCCTATAGACTGCCTTCAGGACCAGATATGGCCACTATGAGTTTCTTGTTATGTCATTTGGGCTGACAAATGCCCCAACAGCTTTTATGCATTTGATGCACAGTGTGCTCCGGCCTTATCTTGATTTCTTCGTCATTGTGTTTATTGACGACATTCTGGTGTATTCCCGATCAAGGGAAGATCATGAGCAACACTTGAGGACTGTGCTTCAGACTTTGAGGAAGAAGAGATTGTATGAAAAATTCTCTATGTGTGAGTTCTGGCTTGATTCAGTACATTCTTGGGCCACATAGTGTCTTGGGATGGGATCAAAGTAGATCCGAAGAAGGTGGAGGCAGTGCAGAGTTGTCCTAGACCGTCATCAGCTACAGAGATCTGCAGTTTCCTTGGTTTGGCAGGGTACTACCATCGCTTTGTAGAGGGGTTTTCATCTATTGTAGCACCTATGACCAGACTGACCCAGAAGTGTGCTCCATTAAGGTGGACCGAGGAGTGTGAGGAGATCTTTCAGAAGCTCAAGACAACTTTGACTTCGGCCCCAGTATTAGTGTTGCCTACAGGTTCGGGGTCCTACACCGTCTATTGTTATGCCTTGAGGATTGGTCTTGGAGCGGTATTGATGCAGGACGGTAGAGTGATTTCCTACGCATCCAGAAAGTTGAAGGTGCATGAGAAGAATTATCCGGTTCATGACCTCGAGTCAGCAGCGATTGTTCACGCCCTGAAGATCTAGTGTCATTATTTGTACGGTGTTCCACGTGATATATTTACGGATCACCAGAGTTTACAACACTTGTTCAGGCAGAAGGACCTCAATTTGCGCCAGCGAAGATGGTTGGAGTTAGTAAAGGACTATGACATCACTATATTATACCACCTGGGGAAGGCCAATGTGGTGGCCGACGCCTTGAGTCACCGGGCGGAGAGTTTGGGAGTTTTCCATATCTTCCGGCAGTTGAGAGGCCCTTAGCCTTAGATGTTCAGTCCTTAGCCAGTCAGTTCGTGAGATTGAATCTTTTAGAGCCTTGTCGGGTTTTAGCTTGTGTGGTGGCTCGGTCGTCTCTTTATGACTGCATTCGAAAGCGCCAGTATGATGATCCCCACCTTCTGGTTCTTCAAGACATGGTTCGGCGAGGTGACGCTAGGGATGTGACTATAGGAGATGACGACGTGATGAAGATGCAGGGTCGGATCTGTGTACCCAATGTAGATGGGTTTCGGGAGTTGATTCTTGAGGAGGCCCATAGCTCGCGGTATTCCATTCATCCGGGTACCGCGAAGATGTACCAAGATCTGAGACAACACTATTGGTGGAGAAGGATGAAAAAGGATATAGTGGAGTTTGTGGCCAAGTGTCTCAACTGTCAGCAAGTCAAATATGAGCATCAGAGGCTTCAGCAGATTGAGCTTCCAAAGTGGAAGTGGGAGCGGATCACCATGGACTTTGTGGTTGGAACTCCTCGGACTTTGAAAAAGTCCGATGCTATGTGGGTGATTGTGGATCAGCTGACCAAGTCAGCCCATTTCATTCCGGTGTTGACTACATACTCCTCCGAGAGGTTGGCGGAGATTTATATCAGGGAGATTGTTTGCCTCCACGGTATTCCAGTATCTATTATTTCAGACAGAGGTACACAGTTCACTTCACGATTCTGGAGAGCCGTTCAGTAGGAGCTAGGCACCAGGGTAGAGTTGAGTACAACTTTTCACCCTCAGACAGATGGGCAGTCCGAGCGCACGATTCAGATTCTTGAGGATATGCTCCGTGCATGTGTTATGGATTTTGGAGGGTCATGGGACCGATACTTGCCACTTACAGATTTTTCTTATAATTATAACTACTAGTCCAGCATTCAAATGGTGTCGTATGAGACTTTTGATGGTAGACGGTGCCGGTCCCTAGTGGGATGGTTTGAGTAGGGCGAGGCCCGATTTTTGGGTACAAAACTTGTCCAGGATGCCTTGGACAAGGTGAAGGTGATTCAGGAGAGACTTCGCACAGCTCAGTCAAGTCAGAAGAGTTATGCGGACCAGAAGGTTCGCGATTTGACATTCATGGCTGGTGATCGGGTTTTGCTTCGGATATCGCCTATGAAGGGCGTCATGAGGTTCGGGAAGAAGGTTAAGCTGAGTCCGAGATTTATTGGCCCTTTTGAGGTGTTGCGACGTGTCGGGGAGGTTGCTTATGAGCTAACCTTTCCTCCCAACCTAGCAGGAGTTAATCAGGTATTCCACGTCTCTATGCTCCGGAAGTATCACGGTGACCCGACTCATTTTTTGGATTTCAGTTCAGTCCAGTTGGACAAGGATTTATCATATGTTGAAAAGCCAATAGCTATATTGGATAGACAGGTCAGAAAGCTCAGGTCAAAGAATATCAAATCAGTAAAGGTTTAGTGGAGGGGTCAGCCGGTCGAGGAGGCGACTTGGGAGACCGAACAAGATATGCGCAGTCAGTACCCTCATATTTTCGCAGCTTCAGGTATGTCTCTATACTCGTTCGAGGATGAACAATTTTCTTAAGAGGAGTAGAATGTAACGACCCGGTCGGTCATTTTGAGAGTTAGCGTCCCGATCCCCTAAAAACTACTTTCCTCACTTTTATATCTACTTATGGGAGTTGTCTGATGATTAGTCGTGAATCTCGGAGAGTTTTTGGACACATAGTCCCTGCATTTGAGTTTAAGCTTTAGAAATCGGACCGTAGTTTGAACTATAGGAAGATGGGTCTGGAATGGGATTTCGTCGATTCCTTTAGCTCTGCCAGGTGATTTAGGAGTTAGGAGCGTGTCCGGAATGTATTTTCGAGGTCTGTAGTAGATTAAGGCTTGAATTGGAGAAAGTTAGAATTTCTGTCTATTAATGGAATTCCGAGAGTGACTGTAGGTTCGTAGTGTCATTTATGACCTGTGCGTAAAATTTGAGGTCATTCAAACTAGTTTTGATGTGTTTCGGCATCGATTGAAGATTTTGGAAATTTCATAAGTTCTTAGGCTTGAACCCATGCAAAATTTGGTGATTTTGATGTTATGTGATGTGTTTTGAAGGCTCGACTAAGTTTGGATAAGGTATTAGGACTGGTTGGTAAGTTTGGTTGAGGTCCCGGGGGCCTCGGGGATTTTTCGGATGTTCAACGGGGTGAATTTGGACTTAAGAAACCAGCTGAAGCATTGCTGGTTCTGGTGTCTCGCACCTGCGGATGGGGAGCCGCAGGTTCGGACACACAGGTGCGGGCAGGGGCTTCGCATGTGCGGTCTTGGCCAAGGTCATCCAGTGCTCGCAGGTGCGGTCTAGGTTCAGCAGGTGCGGAGCCGCAAATGCGGCCCAATGACCCCAGGTGCGGCCCCAGCCCTGTTGGTAAGTTTGCGCACCTGCGATGGATTTTCTGCAAGTGCAGGACCGCAGGTGCGGTCCAAGAGTTGGAGGTGCGAAATACCTGGGTTGTTTATACAAAATCCGAGGGTTTGAAGTTCATAATTTCTAAAACGATTTAGAGCTCGGGAAAGTGCGATTTTTGAAGAGATTTTCACCTGGGCAATTTGGGTAAGTTATTCCTACTCGGTTTAGACTAATGTCCAGATTATACACTTGAATCTACCCTTTAATTTTGAATTTATGGTGGAAAATTGGGGAAAATTTGGATAAAGATCTTAGGCCAAGCTTGTGAGTTTTGATCGAGATTTTGATATCTACTTCGAATAATTCTTGTATGGTTAGAATCGTGAGTGAATGGGTGTCCGTAATTTGTAACTTTTACCCGATTCCAAAACGTGGGCCTGGGGGACTTTTTGGGAAATTTTCCTCATTTCGCATATTAGCTTCGAACTAATTAGCTATATTTATTCCTTAAAGTGATATTTACATTATGAAATTGAATTGAATAGATTTGGGCCATTCGGAGTCGGGTACTCGTGGCAAAAGCGTGGTTTCGAGTTGAGTAAAGCAGTTGAGGTAAGTGGCTTTCTTAACTCTGTGTTGGGGACTTCCCCTTAGGTTGTTTTGGTATTATTTGTTATATGGGCACCGTTCACATTGAGGTGACGAGTACGTACATGGGCCGTTGTTGCTTAATTCCATTTTTCCTATCCATGCCATAAATCATTTTACTTTTTTTTCATTGTTTAATGTGCTACTTGCGTAGTTTAGATTAGGAAGAAGCATGCCTGCCTATTTTACCTAAATTCCCTATTTGATACAATGTGCACCGTGTTAGTTAGTCTTGATCTTGTTCTTGTCTGTGATTCTTTACCTGACCTGTTTAAATACACTATATCTAACATTCATTCGCATTGCATATTTAAATTGGAACTACAGACATATTCCGGGAGCTTTCCCCCTGTACTTCGTATTTAAATTGGGACTATGGACGTATTCCGGGAGCTTTTCCCCTGTACTGCATATTTAAATTGGGACTACGGACGTATTCCGTGAGCTTTCCCCCTGTACTGCATCTTTACATTTGGAACTACGGGACGTATCCCGGAAGATTCCACCGTGTGATATTTTGTACTGAGCCAAGGGCTCCCTGTCACTGTTTTACATCTCAGATTTATTTGTTTCTACTGCTTACCTTAGAATTTATATTCCTCTGTACTATTTTAAACTGTTCTACATATAAAAGTCCAGTAGAGCCTTAACTTGACCTCGTAACTACTTGACTTGGGTTAGGATTGGCACTTACTGAGTATCAATTGTGGTGTACTCATACCCTTTCCTGCACATGTTTTTCGTGTGCTGATCCAGGTACCGGCACTCAGTTTCGTGGCTAGGGGTCCGAGCGGCTGCTTCGAGGAGACCGAAAGGTAATTCTGCCGCTTTCGCAGAGTCCTTCGAGTTACCTTCCACTCCAGACTTAGATAAATTTTTCATGTAATTCCCTTACGTTTTATAGAGCTATTTTGAGACAGAGATTGTGATTAAAGTGATACTCTGGGTTTTGGGAAGTTTTATTTTGTGCGTGCGTAAGTGGCGATGTTTCAATGGTAGATTTACTTTATTCCGTCATTATTTTATCGCTTCTATTTAATATTTTTTTCCGTAATTAGGCTTACCTATTCATAGAGAGTAGGTGCCATCACGATGCCTTTCAGAGGGTAAATCGGGTCGTGGCAGTGTCGCTTGAGAATGGTGTTCTGTGTAAGAGGCATGGTGTATTGATTTGCGGATTCTTGATTTGCATTACATAATTTGTATAGTTAGTGGTATGGATGCACATACCTTGCTACCTGGTGTGGGAGGTCATGGAGTGACTCCCGATTGATGATTGTATAAGAGTGACGTGTCACCCATTTATGTGGTATAGATTGAAATCACGTATGGAGATTCTAGTATTGCCGCTGATGGCAGAGTATATGTCTGTGAGGCGCTCTATTTCTCTGGTTGCGGACTGTGGAAGTTTATTCCTAATTTGATGGTTGATTTTATGTGTCATGGATATGGTCATTGTGGATCCTTGGGAGGATATAAACCCACTTGGAGACGATCAGAATAGGCTTGAGGTTCATTGGTAGGCCTAATGTGAACGTATATTTTATACCAGATCAGGTATGTTTATTTGGTATAGCATCTCTTATGGACCGGTCTTCGGGCGTAGTGGACAGTATTCCTAGTGTCGTCTATTTCAAGTTCTACTCTTTTATGCCACGTGGGTTGTGAGACGACTTGATTATTCGCACGTGTGTTGTGGTCCTGTGAAGCTTGTCGTTTATTGAACCTTAGTCGAGCTCAAGCTTTGTAGTGCATGGCTCTATCCATCTCCCCAAGGTTGTATTTATGCACTTGGCATGCTCGTGATGGATAATGCGGGCATTTCGTGAGCTTCAACATTTTGGATTGATGGTTATTTCTCTACTCATGGTTATGTGTAGATGGGGAGGCACGCTGCCATGGGTATCATGAATGGATCGGGTTGCACGCCGCAAAAGTGAGATGTTGAGTACGGTTCCTTATACCTATTTTGTGTGCCTCATTTCTCATCTCTAAGATAGTCTCATAGAATATATTTGGTCTTTTTATTTGTTACGCAGGCTGGGTAGCTCTTTACCAGCGTTCATTCTTCCTTATAAGTCATATTTGAGTTGTGGTTTTATTGGCGTATTGATGTCTTCATAGGATATTGTGGGTGGTTTCTGATGTGGCTTGTCAATCGAGCAACTTGTACTGGGTGAGACGAGGTGGTTGGATTTGGATTTAGTGGAATCAAATTTATATAAGGTATATTAGAGGGAAAATTTCACTATTTAGTTCCGAAGGAGGAAAGGGCTCTCGTTGAGCAGAGAAATTCCATGGATTTTTTATTTTACGGGTGGTTATGAGATTACACACATATCTTCATCGTCGCAGTATTGCGAAGGTTAGAACAAGGCTTATATGTGTTATGAGGTATACTACGAGCATCATATTAGTGGGTTTGCAGCTTCTACAATTGGAGGATGTTATTATGGGCATAGGAATTTTGCGGTGCATTGTGTGGTTCAGCATGGCTGCATGATTATATTTGCTACAATGGGTTGGGATTGATGCGGTGTTCATATGGTAGAATCAGGTCTCACAGAGAATTTTGGGGGATGAATTTGGTTCTAAGGCTGGTGGACTAAGGTAGCAAGAAGGACCTTCAGTCTGGATCGAGCTAATGTGCCTACAGGGGTTGTGGTGGAATGATTAGGTGCACGATGTGTTAAATAGTGCTTTTGGGCAACTCTGGAACGATTCTTGGAACGTTTGAGAACGAACATATGTTTTAGTGGGGGAAAATGTAAAGGACCGACCAGTCGTTTTGAGCTCTAGCACGTCATTCGGCGGTTTGAGGCCTTGAGTAGCTTCACTTCATGTATTATGACTTGTACGTCTGGTCAGTTTCGATTATCGGGAAGTTTAGAGTTGATTTGGAAAGAAAATTTTCAATCCGGAAGCTTTAAGTTGAAAAAGTTGACCAAGGTTTGAATTTTGAGTAAACGACATAGGAATTAGGATTTGAAGGTTCTAGTAGGTTTGTATGATGATTTTGGATTTGGGCGTGTGTTCGGGTAAAGTATCAGATGGTCCGAGACCATTTCGGCGCTTATTGTGGAAAGCTGTCATTTTGAAGGTTTTAGAATTTTCTAAGTTCGAGTTGAAGTGGACTTTGGTGTTATTGATGTTGTTTGGGATTCCGAGCATTAGAATAGGATCGTATTTTAATTTGCGACTTGTGCGCAAAATTTGGCGCCATCCCGTTCGGACACGTTCGGCGAAGGATGAAAGTTTAAAAGTTAAAACAACAACAACAACATACCCAGTATTATCCCACATCGTGGGTTCTGGGGAGGGTAGTATGTACGCAGACCTTACCCCTACCTTGTGAGGATAGAGAGGATGTTCACAATAGACCCTCGGCTCAGGAAAGTATTAGTACCACATTAATGAAAATATAGACAAGAAGGGACAACACCAAAAATCCATATAAAAGCAGAATAAAAACAAGAAGATAGTAAGGTGATCAACAACGAAAGAAAACAACGGTTAGTCATAAAAACCTACTACTAACAAAAAGCGAGACTATGTGCCAATACTACTGTTATGAACACTCTAGACTACCTACTATACTACCCTATTCCTCAACCTCCATAACTTCTTATCAAGGGTCATGTCCTCGGTCAGCTGAAGCTGCGCCGTGTCTTGCATACCCCACCTCTTCTTTGGCCTACCTCTATCTCTCCATATGCCCTCCAATGTCAACCTCTCACACCTCCTCACCGAGGAGTCTGTGCTCCTCCTCCTCCTCCTCACATGACCAAACCACCTAAGCCGCACTTCCCGTATCTTGTACTCAAAAGGGGCCACATCCACCTTGTCACAAATAACCTCATTTCCAATCCTATCTAACCTGGATTGGCCGCACATCCATCTCAACATCCTCATCTCTGCTACCTTCATCTTCTGGACATGAAGGTTTGAAAGTTAAAAGAGTTTAAAAATTTGAGTTTGATCTTTAATTCTTGATTTTGATGTTGTAATTTAAGTTACGAGCCTTTGAATAAGTTTACATAGGATATATAAACTTGTTAGAATGATTGGACGGGGTTCCTTGGACCTCAGGTGAGTTTTGGGGTGTTTCGGACAACTTTTAGACCATTTTGAACGATTGTTATCTGATGCTAGGGGTGCTCTTCGCGATCGCGAAAAGCAAAGTGCGTTATTGGCCTTTGTGAATCGCGATCGCTTAGGGAAGGTAGCGATCGCGTAGAAAGATTTTATGTTGTCAGTAGTCTGACTTCGAGAGCTTATATCTTGCAATATAAGGAATTTGGGAATGATTCAAAATGAAATTTGTAGACCTTTAAATCTAATTTTCAGAAAATCAAACTGTTTATCATTTGGAATTTTCTGAAAAAGGTTATGACTATTTTACTGAAGGATGTCTGTAAAGAAGAAAACATAATATGTACAAAGCGATCGCAAGATTTTGGCCTCGATTGCAATGAAGGAAACAATGCTGGAACTTTTGTTACCAGCGATCGCGGAGAAGGAGGCATGGCAGGTGATTTGGGGTGATTCCTGAAGATCATTAATTTTCTCCATATATCATAAGGTAAGTTATTCCTACTTGTTTCGAGTTAAATACATGGGTTATATATGGATTTTATAATGAAATTTGGTGGTCAATTGGGCGCGTAGGCGCAACTGTTGAGGGGACATTATGGTGAGTTGCATTCCGTTCTATGATTCGTAGCACACAGAGTTTCCATCATAATTATTTACTTTAACCTGTCCTTCTTGTATTCCACATAGATGTAGTATCGTTAATGTACTTCCTAGTAGATGGTCATGCACTTGTGGCACTGGATTTTAAGGTGTTTTAGAATTTATTTATGGTTTGCTTAACATTGACGCACTATTATTTTAAATTGTAATTAAATTGTACGTATCGATGATTTTTTTAATTCATTGATCTTTCTATTTAATAAAATTATGATTTCCAAAATGATAAAATAAATAATTAAGTTGGTAGTTCACCGTTAGCTTGCCTAACGGCGACGCTGGGTGCTATCATGACCTATATTGAGATTTGGTTGGTGACATTCCTGTTACCATTTTCAGTAGCAGTACTAATGCTTCGGCACCCTTGAATACATGTGGCTTCAGTGATTACCATTTTAAGTAGCAGTACAACGACAGAGTAGTGGTGGAAGCTTTTCTCTATGAATACTTCAGTGATTGCTTTTCGCTTTCTGTAGGATGACTGAATAGCCATTTAGTGACGTAAACAAATTTGAGTATCGATGATGTTGGAAAGAGTACAAACCAAAATGTTGTTCTTTTTGACTCAAATGACTGATATGTGTGGAAAAAAAGATGGTGATCAAAATATGTATAACGCCCTTTTAAGGGCGCTATACCTTAACGGTCGTTTGCCTGTTAAGGTATAGCGCCCTTTAAAAGGGAGTTATACATGAATTTGAAAAGACGGGAAGGTATAACATCTTTTATTATTGCGCTATACATATTTTCTAGGCCCACCAATAATTCTTCTGGACTTAACTGACATACCAATAATTCAACTGGGTATAGTGCCCTTATTTAAGGCCCTATACCTAAACAAATTATACCCCCGGACTGGTTTTTGCCCTATTTAAGGAGGTTAAGAATTTTCTAAAAATTCATTCATAAATATTCTCAAGTCTTCTGAAATATTTCTTCGTTGAGTTGTTTTGCATTTTGTCATAATGTATGAAGAGCGAAAAGTAAGGGTTTCATTATATTTGGGGGGGAGGTTGGTTGTGGTGGCGAATAACTCAGTAACTTATAGTTTATCTCTACAGTGTCATGTTAAGTTACCACTTACAATGGAGTACGATAAATTGGTATCGTTGTTATGTAAAAAATGAGTGTGAGCTAACGTTCGGTGAACCATAAAGTAATCGGAAGATATTCGCATTCTGTCACTCCGCAAGGGGTTGATTGTTATGATGAGTTTAACATCGGGGACGATGAAACTCTGAGAGATTGTTTGAGGACTCCGGTTGAATACTAGGAATTTCTTGTGATAAAAATGTTAGAAATGTACGTTAAGGTTGAAGAAGGTCGCAATAATGAGGTGGCGCAAAGCAGGGATATCCCTCAGTCATCGGGTGGTTATTTTGGAGCAGTTTTAGTTGAACAGGTTCCGGCTGAAACAGTTTGGCCTGATCTAGACTTATCTCCACGGGCGAATGAGGAGAGAGGAAATAATTTCTCTCCTACTTTACATAATCCACAAGGCGAGTGGTAAACTTCAATTTTCCTTTGTGTTACGATGTTTATTTTTGATGTATTGAATTTGTATTAAAACTCATATATTCCACAAGCGGTACCGGCCAGATATGAATTTTACAAGTTATGAACCAACGCCCAGTTGGAATATGTGTAGTTCTGGTGTGTTGGATCATGGTGGTCCATCCGGGAGTCATCACCAACAGGATAATATCCATCATGGGATGTCAACACATTACGATTTGTAAGTGAAGTGATATATCTATGTGTAAAGTATTTATCAATTTGAGTAACTCATTATTTTGTTGGTTGTGTAGTGAAAACGAGCAACTTGAACGTCCTGTCCTGAATCAATTGCCTGAAGACGACAAATTTAATCGGAATCTGGCAGATGCACAAAGTCAGGAAGAGAATAGTGATTATGACAACAAAGCCGATGAGTCTGGAGATGACACAACATTCCTCGATGAGGGTGATGATGCGGAGGAAGAGAATGTTGGACCTGATTTGACGAGGGAGCATGCTCCACCCTCGTTAAACCAAGAGTGTACAAGTCCCACGTGTCATTTCATTCAAGGGAGATTCCCTACCTTGATCATTTTCCAAGTATGCCGGATGTGGATGCCCTCACAAGGGATATTGACGAAATTCAAACAGCAATATGGGATGGATCTAGAGCAACGGTGTTGTCAAAAGGCATGCTTTTTCCCGATAAAGCGCGCCTAGCCAGGGCGGTGCTAATGTACAACGTAAAAGAGTCTCGTGAGATCACAGTATGCCGGTCATATCAAAAAATATACAAGGTTATTTGATGTAGATGGTTTACATATTGTAATTGGATGTTGCGTGCGATGAAGAAGAAAATAAACATGTGGGTTGTGGGTAAATACATTGGTACCCACAATTGTGAAATGGATACAGTCAGTGGGAATTATTTTAACTTGAATGTTGACTTGATTTCTCTTGTCTTGATTCCACACATTGAAGTGTCCATAAAGTACAAGATCAAAGAGTGTATAACATCCGTCCACCAGGAATATGGGTGAACCATTACCAAAAGAAAGGCATTTATCGGGCGCAAACGTGCGTTTGAAATTGTTTATGGTAATTGGAATAAGTCTTTTGCATCTGTACCCAGGTACATGGCTGCATTGCAACACTTTAACCCTGGGACTGTTGTTGAATGGAAGCTTAAGCAGAGTCCGGGAATACCAGAACATATATTCAAATATGTGTTCTGGGCATTTAAACCAACAATTAATGATTTTCTGCATTGCCGGATGGTAATATCCATAGACGACACTCATGTCTATGAAAAGTATGATATTAAGTTGTTGATTGTCGTTGCAGTTGATGCTAATGAAAGTATATTTCCCTTAGCTTTTGCTATTTGTGCCAATGAAAGCCAAGGGACATGGACACTATTTTTGAACCACTTGAAAAAGCACGTTGTCAAACACTGTTCAAGTATTTGTCTAATATCTGATCAACATAGTGGTATTATAAGTTCTGTAGAGAATTTGCCTTCATTGCAAGAACCGTATGCCTACCACCATTACTGTGTGAGGCACATGAAGGCTAATTTTCAGAAGGCACATCCCAACAAGGATTTTCATGATTTAATATAGATGACTGCAACAGAACACCAAGAATGTAAATTCAGGAGGCACACGGAATCTATCAGGCAGGAAGACGAGAGAGCCTATCGTTGATTTATGCGACATCGGCCTGACAAATGGACTTTTCATGCGGATGGTGGCAGAAGATGGGGAATTCTGACTACAAATGTGTCAGAGTCTTTCAATGGGTTATTGAAGTCTGCACGAGGATTACCTGTCACTGCCATGGTGCGGATGTCATTCAAGCAAATGGAAGAGAGATTTGTTGAAAGGGCTAGAGTTGCATCGTCATCGATTGAAAGAGGTGCTGAATTTATGCCACTACCAATGAAATGATTTGAGATATACAGGCGGCAAGCACAGTGGCATTCATATTTATAGTATTGCCACGAGTGAAATATTTTTGAAGTTTGCACTGCTATCCATCAAAATCGGGGGAATAATAGACACACTATAAATGAATCCAGAAGGTTATGCTCTTGTGGGAAATGGTCCATCTACCACATACCGTGCTCACATGCCATCAAGTGCTTTCAACATACATGTTTAGAGCCAACCAACTACGTTGATAAAAAATATAGTGTTGCTGCATACTTAAACACCTATAGTGGGCAGTTGCAGCCAGTGGGTGCTGAGCATTATTGACCGGCGGAACTATTTAAAATGGTGTGTAACAAGGACTATGTACGTCAACAACAAGTTTAAAAAATAACACGTATACGGAACCAAATGGATGTTGGTGATATCGTTTATGCGCGCAAATGTGGCATAAGCTCGCAAACAGGACACGACGTCGTAAATGTCCTTCAGCTGGTTTGGGTGGCGGTGGTAATCTATAATAAACGAATTTTTTTAGACATTCTTATTAGTTTATGAGTATGAAAATTTATTAAATATGTAGTGAACCTAATTAACTATTACACATATTAAGTGGGATAATAAAATAACTAAGGTAATAAATAATGTAAAGAAATGGGCTAGACCCACACATGGCCCACGTCCAAAAACCTAAGATGTAGGGAAAAGGAGTAAATTAGGTCTTATAAATTAAGAGAGACGAAAAAAAAGGATCAAAAGGTTAAACTAACCGAAAGAGTTCTGAAAATTCTTACGGCGGCGGCGACTATCACGATTTGGAGAAAAGAGAGAATAAGGTAGGCATATTTTCATATAAACATATTGCATTTACATATTTGATTTACATCATGATAATAATTATAGCAATGGTTATGGCAAGACATAGTGATTAATGAACAAGTGGAGTTAGGCTAAAAGTTTGAATTTCAAGAAAAAGTAAACTGATGTGGAAAATAAAGAATTTGTTTCTGCCTCTTGAATCAAGAGATAAAGCCTAATATTTGAAGTAACAATGATAATGATTAGGCACATAGTAATTAAATGACAATGATCAGATTGAGCAAGTTAGAGAAGGTTTGGTACAAGTCACGGCAGAATAATGAAGCCACCCCTTCGACTTTTATTGCTGGTTACTTTGATACTAATTATATATTCGGGTTTGTGGACGAATGGGTAAACGTAATTTGGTCCGAACCCCAAGTTTAGACCAAGAAAGCCCGGGGTCGGGTTTTCACTTTTTTGAGAAAACTTAGAAAAAATTATATTTTTCAATAAAGTTAGTTCCTTTAGCATTAGTTAATGATATTAAGTTAATTGTGATTAGATTCGAGAAAGTTAGAGGTGAATTCAAAAGGAAAAGTAATAATTGAGAAGTGAGTGACCTGCGAAATTGAGGTAAGTGTTTGGTCTAACTTTGGCTTGAGGGAATAGGACTCCCCACTTGTTTGCTATGTGAAATGCATGGGCGTGGTGTATAGGTGTGGTGACGAGTATCTATGCACCACCCAAATTGTCTATTAAACATGATCCTTTCCCGTTCCCCACTTATTTGATCATTGTCATAATTGTTATATGTTCATTATTATTTCTATGACTATTTGGCCTGGTTGAATTGTTGTTAGTTATTGTTGTGACTATTTGGAAAGAGTATTGGTTGTTTGAGTTGGTTTCCTGGTGATACAAACATGCTTGAGAGGTTTGGTATTGTTTATATGAATTAAAGGTATTTATATTTGATATTCCTGTTGGTTTCATGATTGAGAGGTTATTGATGAAGTTATGAGAATAATGCAGTTTATTATTTATAATTGTTGCAACAAAAGTATTGTGAAAGGCTTGGCCTGAATTTGTGAAATCTTAAATAAATTGATATGATATGTCTGGTGGGAGCGGGTTGCACGCTGCAACAAGGAGTGATAAGGGTGGACAGGTGGGATCGGGTTGCACACCGCAACAAGGAGTGATAAGGGTGGACAGGTGGGATCGGGTTGCACGCTGCAACAGGAGTAATAAGGGTGATATTTTAGGGAGGAGCAATAAGGGAGGACAGGTGGGAGCGGGTTGCACGCCGCAACAAGGAGCGATAAGAGAGGACATTTATATTTTTAATGATTTTCAAAGGAAATAAAGATTTGAAAAACTAAATGTTTATTTTTACTATTTTGTTTCTTGAAAAATAAAGATTTGAAACTTTCTATTTTATATTACTATTTTCATATTTTGGCACTATTTTTATTTAAAGTTAAAGTTTGGAATTTTTTTTTGAGAGTGGAAATTTGAAATTTTTTTTGTTGCGGTACTTAATTATCTGTTTAGAATTCCTTCTTGCTTTATATTTATTATCTCAGTTATATTTTCCTTGTTCGTGTAGAATTGTTTTATTGCGTTATTGTATATATTATTGTCACTTGTTATATGTTGTTAATGCCCCGCCGTAGCCTCATCACTACTTCGTCGAGGTTAGGCTCGGCACTTACTCAGTATACGGGGTCGGTTGTACTGATACTACACTCTGCATTCTTTTGTGCAGATCCAGGTTCCGACCAACATTAGAGATATTTAGAGTGGCTATTCGCTTATTTGGAGACACAAGGTATATCTGCCGGCGTTTGCAGATCCCGGGAGTCTTCTCCTATTTTTACATGCACTGTTTTATATCATTCAGAACAGTTACACTATTTCTTTCAGCCATTATTTGTAGTATTCTTTAGTAGTTCGTGGATTGTGACACCAGACCCTGGGGTAGTCTTAGAGCTATTTATATAATTAGTTCGGGGTTCGTTTCATTTAATTAGTTATTATTATTATTATTTTATTTAATTTTGTTGTGAATTATTTTAATTAAGTTCATTTTAAACCTATTTATTTATGCTAAAGTGAATAATCAAGGAAAATTAGTTAATCGACTTCTAACATTGGTTTGCCTAGCAAGTGTGGTGTTAGGCGCCACCACGATCACTAAGGTTGGGAATTTGGGTTGTGACAAGTTGGTATCAGAGCACTAGGTTGCTTAGGTTTCACAATTCACGAACAAGCTTAGTAGAGTCTGAAGGATCGGTACAGAGACGTCTGTACTTATCTTTAAGAGGCTATTGAGTTAGGAAACAACTCTCTTTTTTTTCTACTATATCGTGCCATTCTTGTATCCCTAATACTGATTAGATTCTTCTATTCTCTCGCAGATGGCAAGAACACGTGCTTCATCTTCCACTGATCAGCATTCTGGTCCTCTAGCAGCAGCAGCTCCTACTAGGGGCAGATGCCGCGCTAGAGGCCGAGGCAGGGACAGGACTCAGCCCGTTGCTCAGGCAGCAGCCCCAGCTGCAGAACCTCAGATTGAGATTGATGAGGGGGTTCTGGCTCAGACTGTTCTACTGGGGCCAGCTCATGTTCCCGAGGGGTTTATTGCCACCCCGGTCCTTCAAGATGCTTTGGTTCGTTTAGTGGGATTGATGGAGAGTGTGGCCCAGACGGGCACATTCCCTGTTGCAGCAGCCGTATCTCAGGCTGGAGGCGAGATCCAGACTCCTGCCACCCACACTCTAGTTCAGACCACTCCTTAGGCTCAAACTTCAGTGGCTAATCCTGTTGGGGTAATTCAGCTAGTTGCAGCAGTGCCGCCCGCTAATGGGGCAGCCATGTCATCGGATGCTTTGTGGAGACTCGACAGGTTCATTAAGCTATTTCCTGTCTATTTTAGTGGTGCTACTTCAGAGGACCCT
Source organism: Nicotiana paniculata (assembly GCA_005239505.1). Lineage (NCBI taxonomy): Eukaryota > Viridiplantae > Streptophyta > Magnoliopsida > Solanales > Solanaceae > Nicotiana > Nicotiana paniculata. Next base: position 49,792 of record ML333679.1, read on the forward strand.
CAGGAATATCTGGATAGATGTCATGAGGTATTACGTAATATGGGTATTCTAGAGACCAATGGGGTCGATTTTGCGACTTTTCAGATGACTGGTTCCGCCAAGCAATGATGGAGGGACTATTTGTTGACTAAGCCAGCTGGATCACCTGCTCTGACTTGGGATCAGTTCTCTCATCTCTTTTTGGAGAATTTCTTACCTGTCACTACTCGAGAGGATAAGCGTCTTCAGTTTGAGCGACTCCATCAGGGTAACATGACTGTGAGTCAGTATGAGACTCGTTTTGTGGATCTGGCTAGACATGCTATTCTTATATTGCCCACAGAGGGGAAGAGGGTCAGACAGTTTATTGATGGCCTTACTCAGCCCATTAGGTTGCAGATGGCCAAAGAAACAGGGTCCGAGATTTCTCTTCAGGATGCAACTAATATAGCTAGGAGGGTTGAGTCAGTTCTTGGGATGGGAGGTCAGGGGTCAGACAAAAGACCTCGCCATTCCGGTAGATTCAGTGGTTCCTCATCCGGGGACGGAGATACTCGGGGTAGAGGCCAATCTTCCATGCCATTTAATTCAGCACTTCATACGTCCCATGGTGCTTCAGGAGGTCGTGGCTCTTACTTGCCTTATCCTGATCAGTCAGCCCCGATCAGAGCACCTCCTCTCCAGAGTTATTATCGTGGTCAACCGGTTCGGCAGGGTCATCCTCAGTATCAGGATGGTTGTTATGAGTGTGGTGAGTATGGACACATTCGGAGATCTTGTTAGAAGTTTTTGGGTAATCAGTCGCAGTATCAGAATTCTCGTGCCATAGTTCCGACACCAGTTGCAGCACCACCTGCCCAGCCAGCCAGGGGTAGGGGTCAGGTAGTCAGAGGTAGGGGTCAGAATGTTAGAGGTGGAGGTCATCATGCTAGAGGTGGAGGCCAGCCCGCTAGAGGTGGTGGCCAGCCCGTTAGAGGTGGAGGACCATATGTTAGGATTCCTTGTGAAATTATGGTCAAGTTAGGCTTTTGAATCACTCTATTTGACCTTATAATGAATGAGATATGTAGGTTTTAATATTTGTAAATAGTGCAGATTTTTAAATACGCTGCCAGTAGCAATTACGTAATTAATCTGAAAAATATGGCAATCTTAGTAAAATGACCATAAAATCCTCATACGATGTCCAAATTCAACGAATCATTTTGCTACCGGTCCGTAATTACGATACAGATCTAATATATTATTCAAAACAGAAATCGGACCTCATTTGTTCAATATGATATCCTTCATGCTTAAAGAAACGACATTGAAGCATAAGAAAGAACGAGTGCAACACAATCCAAACATATTCGAAACTCACCCGAGCCCTCGGGGTTCTAAACCAAGCATGCACGCAAGTCTAAAAACATCATACGAACTTGCTCATGCAATTAAATCATGAAAATAACATGTATAATTATGAATTAAACCTCAAAACTCATCATTTTTCTCAAGAAAACTTAAAGTTCATTATTTCTCAACCGGACGTCCAAATCACGTCAAATAAACTCCGATTTTTACCAAATTTCACAGTTAGCATTTAACTACTATAACAAATCTGTGCCGGTCTCCGAAACCAAAATACGGGCCCGATACCAATAGTTTCAAATATTAATTATTTTCTTTATTTCATTAATATTTCAACAAAACAATTTCTTTCAAAAATTGATTTCTAAGGCTTGGAACCTCGGAATTCATTTCCGGGCATACGTCCAAGTCCCATATTTTATTGCGGACCTCCCGGGATCGTCGGAACACAGATTTGGATCCATTTACTCAAAATGTTGACCAAAGTCAACTATAATCAAATTTTAACTCTAGAAATCACTATTTCTCATATTTTCACATAAAAGCATTCCAATTTCACGCCCGGACTGTGCACGGAAATCGAGGTATTTAAAATTAATATTTTTATGGATAATAAGCCTAGAACAGAGTCTAAATTCATAGAATAACTCCTTGGGTCATCACAATCAGGAGAGTAAATTTTCTGACTGGGTATGCGACCCGCATACTTGTTCTGCAGTCACATAATGCGCCGCAAAACTCCCCTTGCAAAACTCCGAGGAAAATATGCAATGGATTATGAGGCCCACATATTAATTATGTGATCGCACTTTAGCCCACATAATTGGCCTCAAATTTGGCTAGTTTTCTTATTTACTCTGCGGCCATTATGCGGTCCGCAGAGTGATTATGCAACCTCATAATGGGCCGCAGAAAGCACTCTATCGCGAACCTTTTTTTTCTAAGTCCGAAGGGTACTGTTCAATCCAAAAGGTCCGAACCATAACGCATGAATCTAACTTGGCACTACGAAATCTCGAGATTTTGATTAAGAATTTCATGGGTCCTTACATCCTCCCCACTTAAAAGCATTCGTCCTCGAATGAGGACCAAGGTTCATTTAGGATCAGTTATGTCACATGCCATTAGCCCCAAATTTTTCCCTAACTCCTAGATTTTTTGAAAATTTTGCCAGATTTTCCTTTGCAATTAGGCCTATCTACCTGCCAGAGATCCCCCGAAACACACCTTAACAAGATATACATGATCAAACAACACAACAGGACATAAAACAACACCAACTGAGGCCTCATAAAGGACATATAACTAGAAAGAAGTGTCTTTACACTTACCGAACAAATGATACAAAAATTTAGGTGGAAAATATTGAGAAAATATTTCACATAACATCTTCAGGGGAAAATATGGAGAATAACCTGTTCACTCTCCTAAATTCTAAATCTCTACGCGAACACCCACACAAAATATTTGATGACCTTCAACGATTACTCTAAGATGTGCTATCATAAACTGGCCATAAAATTACCTATCGAACATATGTGACCACATGATGATGCTTCCCCTTTGACATGTTTGGGCCTTCTATACCTAATAGATTTAATTCAATGAGGAACAATAGAGTTCAAGATTGGGCTGGAATTACTTCGAAATCCATTAAGGTGCTGAGTAGAGTGTTTCAAGGGGTTATATGCTAAGAGACACGAGGATTACCACTAATGATGCTGACATGGTTAATCTTTGTGACGACATCAATTATCAGACAAATGAAGCATATAGGTAACTAGTACGCATTGATGAGGTGGAAACCATGTACGTGATCATGGGATCTAAAAGAAGTGGGCCTCTCTAGGCATGAGATACATGGAAGGTATGATCGGAAGGATGAAGACGCTAGCACCAGTTATCCTTTGGGGGCAACGAGTTATGCAGGAGATAGTAACGATTTCTCCATTCAATATATATCTTGATACCATTACCTTTCCCGACAATAGTAAGATCTACGGAGAAGTGGTCAAGTATGTTACACCGGTTGTCTCCGTGAGTGTAAGGAAAATCGGTTTAGCTCAAAATGGTAAGATTCTTGCAACATGGATGTGATAGAGACTTCAAAAGAATCACATGAATTTGAATTACACTCCTAACATTAACTGACATAAGGAATCTATGCCACAAGCGCATGAGGGTGAAAAAGAAGTCAAACACAGATGCGATTATCATAATCCAAACAGTTTAACCTTTCTTGATGATTGACCCGATATGAGGTAACTAAAGATACGACAACTTGTCTTCCGAATGAATATGCTTATGGTATGTGCAAGAATCTGGAAATATCTAATCCCAGCCCTTTCCAAGTGAAACCATATAACTAGGAAATCTTATCATTGGGATGAAATCATGTATTGGTTAGAGGGGTTCTAATGGTTAACATGATGATAAAACTCCTATCTAACTAAGAAGGTGGAATACCAAGTGTAGCAAAACTCCTCGCACATGACAATGACATTGTCAATGATTCTAGAAGTCGGGTGTGTAAGGACAACGGGGCCCAATATGACAGTATAAAATAATCATGGAGGGTTTGAAGATGTTTATTATGAGTTCTCCATGGACTTTGACTCAAGAAGTACCCAAATTCTAATGAAAGACAGGAAAACATAAGAAGCAGGCATTGTGCTATGATAATCCCCAAAGGTGAATTTGGTCTTGACGGAGAGATTATTTAGGGTCCTTATAAGAAAGGAAGTGTTATAGTGACACATACAAGGTCGTCTTCTCTCATAGTTATCGAACAAATGTTAGGAAACTAGCACAATGAATTCGCTAACTAAGGAACACAATTAACACACATTGTGGAGGTGTAAAAAGAAAATAAACATTTCTTATGAGCTGGACATGCTTCTACTATATTGATTCCCAACTACTGTACAAGACCACGTCACGAGCAACCACAATAATGGGAATAAGGTGAGCTACTTGCTATGTGATACCCCAAATGGACACGAGAGTTACACTAAGATGGAGACACAAGAGTCTTCCTATGACGGAGATGTGAAGATCTTAATTGTTCAGAGAGACTTTATGCCCACAGTGACCACTTTGATCGACACGCACTCATAGGTGTTAAGATATGCTCTTATGTTACTAGACATTAAGAAGGTTTAATGATGATATTCGCAAGAGTATAGAGTGACTATTCAAACCATAGAAGCCATATACACCAGTGAGAAGAGGAGTGACTCGAGAGGGATCTCAACACTGGGATGCTTTACATGGAACTTGACACCACATAGGTAAATTTTACGATGATGCCTGCATCGACACAAGTGAGCAGATGTTGTCCATTTAAATAAAAGGTTCTGTAAGAAACTCATCAGGTATAGTCCCTTATTGAGAATTCTGGAGAGCGAGTGGGGAAGTATTAATCCTAGAGTTATTACCTAGTTCAAGGACGTAATTATGGAGCTTAATCCCATAAGAGGTGGTAAATAAGAGGATTGGTGGTAGAGTGGATTCACGAATAATGGGTCTCGTTCAAGGAGTAGGTGAATGCAATATTTTGTGATTCAACATTTTGTTAAGACCATGTTTATGAGATCTCTTCAATATGGATGTACATATAATATACAACAAATAACATCTTTGTGTTGCTTATGATGATTCTCTAAGGAGTGACTTACTTGGTGACTTTAGGTTGACAGGGAAATAGCTTATTCGCTGCCCCTCGACTCCACATCCCTAACGTACATTGGTGACATACTGGCATACTACATGATCTGGTGGTGCAGTGACATTAATAGGGACAAAGGCACTCCCTTTAGCAAAAGGTTCTACCAATTCCCCCATGGCTCGGTACATTCTCCTAACAAAATCTTGGTTAATCTCCCTCGGATTCACTGGTGGGATCATTCCCTCCTTACTGCTTCAATCTCGTGGATTATGGTATCATGATTACTCATCTTGAGAATAAGACATAGTGAGGAAATTATCTCCTTTTCTTGAGTTCTACCGCAAGATCTGTAGTATGAAGGAAGGGTGAAATTCCTAAATGTCCGAATAGACTCCAACATATAGATGTGGTCGACAACACACCGATAAGAAGGACTCTACTAGACATGGCTCTGAGACATCCTAGGAACTTTAAAACCTTAGGCTCTGATACCAAGTTTGTCACGCCCCAAAACCGAGGGGCGCGACTGGCGCTCAACCGAGTAAGCCCGACTGAGCAAGCCTGATAGGTCTTATTCTACCCAACTAATTCGTGAATAAAGAGGAGGTAAATTCTATTTATCATACTTTATAAATATATCATTAACAACTTTCATTTTTGTTTCCATTAGCAGTTTCAGTCATAATAACCAGATTATTACAATTATTAGATATGAAGAAAACATATTTTCCAAATACCAACATTTTTCTAATCCAATTCCAATACCCAACACCACCCACAACTTGTCTACGAAGCCTCTAAATACAACTGAAGAGAGATATGGAAATGCCGAAAAGTTGCCGGCTATACCTCAAATGAAAAGTACACGAAAACCCAATGACACAGGACCCCGAAACGAAGTGGGGATCACCATGTTAGCTGGAAGGAACATACCGCTATCGTTGATCATTGCCGCCTACTATGGAACCACCTGCATCCATTAAATATGTAGAGCCCCCGACAAAAATGACGTTAGTACTGTCGAATAGTACTAGTATGTAAAACTAAAAATTATCTTTCAAAATAGAATAACCATACAAGAAAAGGAAATCCATATAAACAATCCAGTCACAATCAATAACATCGGAATGCCTAAGTGAAACATAATGATTGTCAACATACAGAAGTAACACAGATCTCTTTAGAAAGATCAATAATGCAATAAGAAGAATACAAGAATTCAATGAGAAACATAAGCACCATCACAACATCTATTAAGGAATTACACAAGCTTTCAAGAGAATTATTTTTAGCTTTAGCTTGGACATCACTAGCATTAACATATCATTAATCATATCACCACCGTGCTTTTATATAGAGTGAGATCACGACCGGATCGGCTAGGTATTCTCCCTTGGAGACATGTTTCCACATACCAATTTCTATTTCTATTTCAATTCGATTCATGATAAAGAACAAAACCAACATATGTGCGACATGGTGTCCGATCACGGACCGATCATCTAGGTCGTCTTACTCAAGGCATTTCTATTTTCATCAATCATCTCATTTCCCATTGTGCACATAAATTTCAAGTCTTCCAATGCTAGTGGCCACAGTCGTTAATTCATACCCGGCACAAGGCCCCATTTAATAATTCAATTCATTTCCACATACTTCACATCAATATCAATTTCATCAACAAGTTGTTCGGTTCAAAACATGAAGTACAGATGAGAGAAAACACGAATCATGGGCATATAGAGACTGTCACATTCCTTTGCTATTCAACATATTTTCCATAACATCAATACTTCACCAAGTAACAACATAGCATCATGGAAGCACTTGAATGCATATGGCACATAAGTTCTTACAACACAAATAAGTTTGAAATTTTATTTCCTTCATCAATCAAGATTAAGTCTTACACAATTTATAGGGGAGCCTCATAGAGGTTCGATTCCTAAGAAGATGGGGTTTTAGCCATACATACCTCAAAGAGATTTTAGGCAAATTCCACTTTTAGAAGTTATCTTAAATAGTTGAGTCGAGGCTCGTCTCGTACTCTATTTCATATATATANCATAGGCCTCCCTAGGCACAAGTATATATGTCATCCACACTCTATTTTCCTAGTTTATTTCATTAGTTTTCAAGTATCTTTATAGTTTATCATCGACTAAGTACACTCAAATCAAGGCATTTAGTACAAATATTGGCAAGTAGGAGTATTGAGCACATCGAGTCTTCTTCACCTAATTAGTATACTAGTTTTCATTAAAATTACCACTCGAGACTATGCCATTTTAATAAGAAATCCTTACTTTAAATATCTATAATACTCAATATAAGGCTTGTTCGAAAGAATCATGTTTATGAGTTTATAGGGGATAACCCGAAACGAAGAGATTTGGGATTCGGGGTCGGTCATACTTAAACTTGCGGAAACAAAATGTAATTCAATTCTCAGAGATAAAGTTTAGACCATATACCTGGTTGAGCTTTCCTTAAGTTACTACAATGCACCAACACCTCTAGAAATAATAATCTATAAAGAGAGAGAGAAAATCGATTAATAACTAGGAAGATTACCCAAGGTGTAACTCTTTTAGGAATTTCATCGACCACCTAACATGCGTAATAGACTACATGGTCCAAATATGGAAATTCCTTCTTCCCTCAACCAATTTTAACAAGAACTACCCAAATTAGTTCATTAATATCACATACTACAACTTAGTGCCACATGCATGGCCTATTTTTGCTAATCATGGGATTTAAAAGCTGGTATGGTAGAAACTTACCTCTTAGAGTGAAGAAACTGGTGTCCTATTTTATTAGTTCCAAGCTTTCAGTGGTGATGGAGGATCAGTTTGATGGAATTGGGACCTTCTCTCTAGAACCCTCGCTTTTCTCACTCTAAATTATTAGTAGAATGGTTTAAAAAGGTGGGGGATGTGTTTTATATTGGTCTAGGGTCGGGTTTAAAAATATGAAAATGGGGTGCCCCGACATAGATATGCGGTCGCATATCTGCCGCAGAAAGGACCTCAAGAGAGTAAATTTTCTAACCGGGTATGCGGCCTTATGCGGCCCACATACTTGTTCTGCGGTCGCATAATGCGCCACAAACCGCCTCTCGCAAAATGCCAAGGCAGATATGCGATGGATTATGCGACCCGCATATTAATTATGCGATCGCATTTAAGGCCGCACAATTGGCCTCAAATTTTACCAGTTTTCTTATTCACTCTGCGGCTATTATATGGTATGCAGAGTGATTATGCCACCGCTTAATGGGCTGTAGAAATGCACTCTATCGCGAACATTTTTTTTCTAAGTCCGAAGGGTACTGTTCAATCTAAAAGGTCCGAACCGTAACGCATGAATCTAACTTGGCACTACGAAATCCCTAGATTTTGGTTAAGAATTTTACGGGTCCTTACAGTATATTCAATTACCATACAAGCCAAGTGCAGCACTAGAACTAATCCCGAAGCGGTTCAAAATGCCTGAAAAATTCCAAAGTATGATGGAACTTCAAACCCACAAGAGTATATTATCACCTACACAACGACAGTGAAAGGAAATGATTTAGATCCTTACGAAATTGAATCTCTCTTGCTAAAGAAATTTGGCGTATCTTTCACGAGGGGAGCCCTAACGTGGTATTCATTATTGTCCGAGTATTCCATAATTCCTTTGAGGTGCTCGCGGATTCTTTCATTAAAGCTCATGACGAGGCTAGAAAGGTGCAAGCCTGAAAGGCCGACATATTCAGGATCGCACAAGGAGAATTTGAATTATTACGAGAGTTTGTTACCCGATTCCAGCAAGAAAGAATCTTGCTCCCGGCCGTCCCGGACAAATGGGCAGCTGAAGCACTCATCAAAGGATTGAATCCGAGAATTTCATATTTTTTTCGGAAGCTGAAAGAGAGCCTACTTGAGTCTCAAGCAACAACATTGGTAGATGTTCACAGCCGGTACGAGTCAAATATAAGGATCGAAGATGACCAGGTCGATTCTACATCATCGGCCAAAGGACGGGAGAAGAGCGGAGAAAAATCAAAGGATAACTACGACGCAGATAAACTGACTTCGAGGGGTCGGTTCTTTCCCTACGAGCAAACCGAAGGCATGGTAGAATTTCTGAACAACAAATAAGTTCACCGTTAACAGAGGAACTGATCGTGGTCAAAATAATAAATCACTTCAAGATAAAGAAACTTCAGAGTCTCGGGATCTTTCTTACCCCAGGTTATCAGAATATAACTTCAATGTCATTGTAGTGGAAATTATGTCAGCCAAAAGGAACATTAAAGAGGCACAATTCCCCAGACCTATGAGGATCGATTCCAGAGATAGGGATCCCAATTTTGGTGCGAATACCACAGGATGAACGGTCATCGGACAGGGGACTGCCGACACCTGCAGAAGAGGTGGCAACGTTATTGAAGAGTGGTCATCTCCAAAGATTCTTGAGTGATCTAGCTAAGAAAAACTATGGTCATAACAGAGACAATGGGGAACCTAAAAAAACAGGAGAAGAAACCCCACGCCAAACGATAAATATGATCTTCAGGGGGAACAAGATTAACAGGGTCATTTTCTCGGTGGAAAAGAAGATGAAAGTATCGATAACTCACAGTAAAAGACTCTGGGAAGATGATATCACTTTCACGGAGGAAGCACAAACAAATTTTTATTACCACACAACGACACACTGGTAATCTCTTTAAATGTGTTAGATTTTAAAATTAAGCATGTTCTAGTGGATCCAGGAAGTTCGGCTAATATCGTACCATGGAGAGTACTGGAACAAGCTAAACTCACCGGAAGCATTATTCCGGTAACAAAACTCCTCGCTGGATTCAACCTTGCGAGCGTGACGACCCGGGGAGAAATCCTTCTGCGCACGGACGTTGAAGGATTAATAAAAACAACTCTCTTTGAAGTAGTAGATGGTGACATGGGGTACAATATCATCCCGGGGGCCATTATTACCCAAGATGAAAGTTGTATCTTCGACATATCATCAATTGTTGAAGTTTCCAGAAGAGACGGACGCAACAAAGTCCACGACAAAGGAACTGGAGCAAGTGGCATTGTTCGAAGAGTTCCTAGAAAGAAAATTTCATTTAGGGACAGGGCTTCACCACAAACTCAGGTCTGGTTTTATTGAACTCCTTGAATTTAACGCTGATCATTTGCATGGACGCACGAGGATATGACAGGTATCCTAACAGAAATAGCCGTGCACAAGCTGTGTTTGGATCCCAACATACTACCGGTCCGATAGAAGAAACTCCCGGTTGCTAAGGCCAGGAATAAGTTCGTCAAAGAAGAGGTAACCTGCTTGCTTAAAATTGGTTCGGTCAAAGAGATAAGATATCCTAACTATCTAGCCAATGTAGTAGTAGTTCCTAAGAAGAACAATAAATTTTGCATGTGTGTAGATTACAAAGATCTTAGTAAGGTATGCCCGAAAGACTCGTCCCAACTGCCAAATACTGATCAAATGATTGATGCCATGACCGAGCACGAGTTGATGAGTTTCCTTGATGCTTATTCCGGGTACAACCAGATTAAGATGAACCCAAAAGGTCAGGAAAAAACATCATTTATAACAAATTTTGGTACATATTGTTATAATGCAATGCCCTTCAGGTCGAAAAATGTCGGAGCCACTTATCAACAACTCGTAAATAAGATGCTAGAAAAGCAAATAGGAAAGACCATGGAAATTTATATAGACAATATGCCCGTTAAGTCTTTTAATGCAGGTGACCACCTTAAGCATTTACAAGAAACATGCGACATCCTGAGGAAGCATAACATGAAACGTAACTCTGAGAAGTGCGTTCTTGGGATAAGTTCTGGTAAGTTCTTGGGGTTTCTATTTTCACAAAGGGGAATCGAGGTAAACCTAGACAAAATCAAGGCCATAGACGATATCGCTAATCAATTTTCAGACGTAAAGGAAGTCCAAAGACTCATAGGAAGGTTAGCATCTTTGAGCAGGTTCATTTTCCGGTCGTCAGAAAAATGTCATCGCTTCTTTACATTGCTCAAAATGAAGAAGAATTTTGAATGGACACCGGAATTCCAGTAGGTTTTGAGGGATCTGAAGAAGTACTTATCAAGCCCTCCATTTCTTTCGAAACCAAAAGAAGGTGAAATATTGCTAGTCTACCTCACAGTTTCAAAAGTTGCGGTAAGTGCGATTTTAGTCCGGTAGGATAAAGGTACATAATTTCCTATTTATTGCCTAAGAAAATTTTTAATGGGAGCAGAAAGTCACTACCCACTCTTAGAAAAACAGACCTTAGCTCACGCAGTCGCCGCTCAGAAGTTGAGGCCCTATTTAAATGTCACCCAATAGTTGTGGTAACTATATTCCCTTTGTAGAACATCCTTCATAAACACGGGCTCTAGGGCAGATTGTCCAAATAGGCTGTCGAAATGAGTGAATTCGACATAGAATATAAACCAAGGACTGCAATTAAGTCACAAGTCTTGGCTGATTCATGGGCGATTTTAGTCTGGGACTATTACCTCTAGCAACCAAGGAGGCAGTAATGGTGTCGGAATTGACACCGAGGGTTTGGCACTTATTTAAGGATGTAGCTTCGAACGTTAAAGGGTCTGGGCTCAGAATAGTCTTAATCACGCCTTTGGGGAAACCTTAAGGCAAGACATCAGAATGATCCTTTTAACTACAATGAAGCAAAGTATGAATCTCTAATTGCCGGGCTCGAATTGGCTCGGGGGCTCGATTATGAGGTTATCGAAATCAAATGTAACTCACAGCTGGTGGGAAATTAGGTCTACGGGATCTTTGATACCAAAGAGGAACGTACGCAACAATACGTGGTAAAGGTCCAAGTTTTTGGCACGATTTTGAGAGTGGTCAATTACTCACGCCCCGGGGGAGGATAACACAGAAGTAGATGAATTAGCAAACTTAGGATCATCTATAGAAGTAAGGGGTTCAGAGTCCAGAACGTGGTACAACTGATGAGCTCAGTCCTGGATACAGATGGTTACTATAAGGTAAATTCATCTAGTCTGGTCAGGGACTGGAGAAATGAAATAATCAACTAACTCGAGCATAGAAAACTGCCCGACGATCCTAAAGCATCATGGGTGTTATGCGCCAAAGCTGCACATTATAACTTCAGGAAAGGCCAATTCTATAGCAAATCTTTCCAAGGCCCGCTAGCCCGGTGTTTAGGAGCGTCAGAAGCTAATTAGGTCATGAGAGAATTCCACAAGGCAATCAATCATGCGCAAAGTCTTTGGTGCTGAAGTTGGTACGGGCAGTTTATTACTGGCCTCGCGTGGAGAAAGACGCCAAAGATTTCTTACGAAAATGTGATAACTTCCAACGCTACGCATCACTAGTACATCAACCAACAAAACCCTTACATTCGATTCTGCCCCCATGATCGTTCATGAAATGGGAGATGAACATCGTCAGACCGCTGTCATGGGCTCCTCGAAAGGTAAGGTTTCTTTTAATTTTGACTAATTATTTTTCTAAATAGGTGGAAGCATGTTGTTATTACAAGATCGGAGAACGCGAAGCAGTCGATTCCCTATGGCAAAATATGATTTGCAGGTTCGGAATGCCAAAAGAGATAGAATGCAACAATGGGCCATAATTTATTAGTGCAAAAATTAGAAAGTTCCTCGAAGACTTGAAAATAAAGATAATCACATCTTCGTCTTATCATCCGAGCGCAAACAGTCAAGCGGAATCAACAAACAAAGTGATCATTCAAAAACTCAAGAAAAGGTTGGAAGCAGCAAAAGATAAATGGCCCGAAGAATTGTCCGGAGTTCTATGGGCCTACCGAACAACGACCAAATCAAGTACAGGAGAAACCCCTTTTTCCCCCATGTACGATGTTGAATCCCTAATCCCGGTTGAAGTGGGCGAGCCCACTTTGAGATATTCTCGGACAAATGAAGAATCGAACAACGAAGTAATGCTAATCAACTTGGAACTGCTCGAGAAATGCAGGGACTTGGCGCATACAAGAATGGAAGCTCAAAAGCAGAGGATGGAACGATATTACAATCGAATAACCAACTTCTGTTTTTCAAAGTGGGAGACTTCGTTATAAAGAAAGTAACCCAATATACCCAGGAGATCAATGCGGGAAAGCTAGGTCCAACGTGGGAAGGTCCCTACCGGATTTCAGCTGTCACTGGGAAAGGTTCAACGAGTTGGAGAAGCAGAATGGAGGCAAGTTGCCCAACAATTGTAACGTGGCACACCTCAAAAGATATTATTGCTGATGACCAACACTCAAAAGGAAAGTATGCGCTGCACTCTTTTTCCCTTCGTTCAATTTTTGTCCCAATTGGGTTTTTCTAGAAAGGTTTTTAACGAGGCAACAGAAAGCATACTACAAAGGCAGCAACAATAACAGATTCGATAGCAAGGCAAACAAACAAGCTTTCACTCGGGGGCGATGAGATAATCTTTGGTTCGATAGCAAATCTTCACCGGGAAGTTAAGTTTACTATGAACAGAGGTTACTCGATCATTCACGAGCACAAACCACTAGAGGACTATTAGGTATTCTTTCGCTCGATAGCAGGGATTCCTAAGAGGAAACAAAATATGTTGTCGAGTGAAGAATTACCTAGTAATTCATTGGTGGAACCTTCGAATATACAAGACTTCCAGTGTTATAATTCGCAATCTTCGCATTCATACACAAGGGGGGGGGGGATGATATGAGGTTACGACAACAATGACTGCCACGTCAATCGGGGAACAAAAATTCGGAAACAAACTACATCATTAAGACCGGGGACTGCGCAGCCAACCCCGTAGAAACAAGTTGTCCAAGATAGCCACAAGTATTGGCAATATCTTTTCTGCATAGCAAAATGCTTATGTAATTTCTAAAAATAGAAGGAATAAAATGATATCCTTTTGCTTTTATCTTGTTTCTTGTCTGAACGATGAGCTAGCATTGTCATTTGAAAGTTAAACAAGTACTGCAAATGTTAGTGTCGTAATAAATAGGAGACGTCCTTTTCAAGATTACCTTAAGCATAACAGGGCTCTCTCTTATAAAACCCCACATTCTAAAGTGTTGGTTCCGGAAGAATCAATGCCCGAAATCTAAAATGCCATCGGGGAAAATACACCCGAAGCCGCATATGAAAAGGACGCAAAAAAAAAAATTCGCTCAAATACTCTTGGAAAACCTCATGTAAAAGGGATAATAATCGGAACCAAAATGCTTCGAAGAAAAGGCATCAGATACTAAACATAGTAAAGCGCGAACATAACAGCATCTGCATAATGCTTGAGCAAATGCAAAAGTTAAAGACTCGCATGAATATTTAAACGAAAGTAAGACTCAAATGATACTTGAGAAAAAAATATGTCTTTATTTATGAGGATGTGCCAAAACGATAAAAGTACAATATGGGGAAAAAAAGGAAAAGCTAAACTGCAGCGCCTCCGAAACTAGGAGGAAGAGAAGTATCCGAAACCCCGTGAAAAGTTGGTGGTTCCTCCAATGGCTCAACGTTTTCCCCAGCTTGTTCTTCGGCATCATCGCCTTCTGATCCCTCTCTAGTTTCCGAAAACTCAGAACCGGAATTAAAAGAACCTGGAGCGTCTTACTGCAACGGGAGTCCATTTTTTGTATCCAACTCAAGCTCCCTGCCTTAGCAACTTCGGCATCAATGTCAATGATACAAGCTTTTGCCTCTTCCAAGGTTTTTCTCCTCATTCTATACATGTAATAAGTTTTTTAAACAATGAGGTAAGTCGCTCGGTGCTTAAGTTCTTCTTTGAGTTGAGTAACCTCGGCAGAAAGGTTTACCCGGGCGGGCCTAGAAGATTTGAGGCTGACGTCGAGCTTGCAGACAGTTGAACTAAAGAGCCTAATATGCTCGATAATTTTCCTAAACTTCTCTTCTAGCTAGGCATGTTTTGGCCCCACAACAGCAATCTCTTTACTTTTGGAGTTCAAGGCTGCTTCCAAGTTAATCACTCTTTCAACCGAGGCAGCCTCACGATCTATTGCAGCAAGAATCGTGTTATGGACTTCAGCATATTTGGCCTTGGCTTCATCACGTCTAACCCTCAGAGGCCCAATTTCATAGCTAAGGGTTACCACTTCTTTCTTGTTTTGCTGCAAACAAGCCTCAAAAACAACGGCCTATGTAGCTTTCCAATTCTGAGAGGCGGAGAATAGTCTGGTCTCGTTCCGCCAAAAGTTGATCCCATTTAGAGGTAAGTTCTTCCTGCTCAAGAATCAACCTTTGAAGGACCTCGGAAGCAAGGCAGTTGGCCTAAAAAAAAGAAGAGGTAAAACTTAGAATACATTCGTTCAAAAGTAGAAGAAATAATAGAGGAAGAAAGGAAGGTACTGTTGCGGCGTTATGCATAGCATTGTTCAACATACACTCTCCCAGGAGTGTCTTAATCTTTTCCTAGTCTTTTTCTGAAGCCAAAGGCTTCAGGTAATTAGCAAGCTCCATCAGTCGTGATAGCAGGTTTCACCCAGTAGAGACCATAAGAGTAATGTTCCTCCCCCTTTGTGGATATTCAGAAGGGGCAGCATAATTCTGCCCCAAATTCTCGTGAACTGGGGACTAGGGAAAATGAACACCTTATTCATGGTCATGTGCGTCCGATGGAGATGGTGTAGCAACCAATGGTGGAAGAGTGGACAAAGATGGAAATAATGTAGCGGTTGCTGGTGTTGCTGAAGGTGGAGATGAAGCTGATGGAGTTGAAGAGTGAAAAGCAATTGCATCAAATGTAGTGCTGGTTGTTTGATGCTCGCCAACCAAAGACGGAAAGGACCCGGTACTTAGACTCGCAGCACCGGTTACAGAAATTGGGGCCCGTAAGTGAAAGTTGGCATATTATACTAAATCATATTCTCCCTGAAGTGCCGAGACGTCGTCTTCAGTTGGTGCAATTATCTCAACAGGTCGAGCATCCTGTTGAGATGATGAGGATCATTGTCTTCTATGTAAAAAAGCTTCCTCATCACTAGCTTCTTCATCATCATCGATCATCACAGTGTCTATGACCGGCCCGGAAGGAGGACCAGTCATCATCACCACCGGAGATGATTTGGGGGCATCAATCTTTCCCTTTTATTATTTTCCCCGGCTGTGGAGGAACGTCTTCTCTTTGTTTGTTTATCATCCAACTGGGGACTCCATAAAGAAGTATTTGCACTCGAAACAGGCCTGGAGGTACCTATTCGAGTAAGTGCTTCCTAAAGCATCCTCGTTGTGACAGCAGGATCAGCCAAAACATCCTCCTTGGGGACAACAACAGAGCCCGCAGCTAGACCTAATTTCGTGAACAAGTCAGAAGGGTTCAACCAAGTTCTTCATACAAACAATGGAAGTAAGGTAAAATTAAGTTACCATGATTTTTGTCCTTCCACCCGTATTTAAGGGCCAGTTCTTTCCACAAACGAGTTTCTGGCGTTGTGACATCTAAGATATTATGAACCCACCGGTCCAAACCTTCCACCACTAGTGGGATCCATCGAGTTGCTGAAACATGCGAAGGGTGAAGAGATGATACAACCACCGTTATCGAAATGATGTCGTTGGTGGAAACTACAACGAACCATTCCATCCACTCATGGTCGTTGTCATCATCCATGCTAGACAATAAAGCATGGTGAACACACCTTCAAAGGTTCATCATTCCCCCGCAGAAGATTTTGGGGGAATATAAATTCATCATATGAGCTAAGGTTAGCTTCTCTCCAGTTTCTTGGCACAAATATCAAAGGCATGTGATCATTCTCCACACTAAAGGACTTACTTGTGCCAAACACACCTGGTAGCAAAAGCAAAACCCCACAATCAAGGAACCAAGCTCTCCGCTCAAAGAAAATGCACCCAAAGTAAATGGATACGTGAAAAAGTATGTAAAACCTTCCTTGGAAAGGGTCACTTGCTCCGATAGATCAGGAACAATAATATTCAACTCATGGCAGCGGCAGTCCTCCTTCACAACAGGAATACTAGAAGGACGAATGGAAAAAGGGGACCTACTAATATCCCATGTACGAGGGTTAGCAGTAGGAAATTTCTCTTCAAGATTCTTCGAAGTACTAATCCTTCTTGGGATGATGGAACCCACTGTTGGAGGAGCAGAATCCTCGACTTTGTTCTTTCTCTTTGTAGAACCAACACGCTTAAAGGAAGAATCCATTGGAAAAGAAGAGGGAAACAATTTTGTGTTTGAAGAAAATTAGAGAAAGGATTGAAAACAATTATGCGAATCAGAAGCGCAAAGGAAAAGAAAGTTGCGTATAAATAAAATTTTGGCAGCTAAATTCATGGAGATGATTACCTCGATAATCGACAAAAGATGTGATGAATCATGGGATGACGCGTGTTTGGGGCATTAAATACGGAGAGACGTACGTCTAATCAACTGCCAGAAGCCTTCAGAGGGAGTTATAGTAATTCCCGCCAAAAAGGTGTTTCTACCAACTTCTCAGTAACACAAGGTTACGTCACTGGAAAGCAGGGGGACTATCTGCATAGGGTAAAATATGATACGACAAGTGTTTGACTAAAAGGAGAACACGTGGAACCCAAGATGGACCGAATGCAGCCACTCCATTTGTCACTGGAAAGGATAACGTTCATAAAGATGTATTAAATGCTCTGCGCCTGATAACATTTACTATGGAATATTCTGTAGCATTAAGAGCGATGGTCTATTACAGAGAATTTGGCATTTATGTTCACCGTTACGTCTTCATCAATGACCCTCATAATTGGCATTAAAGGTGTGAGCATGTGATTTTTACTCGTCATATCGTCCTATAAAAATCCCAATAAATCAATT